>JABFOV010001580.1:0-24320 GCA_022817685.1 Aradophagus sp. ZL-2020
GACTCGCACCACTCCCACAGACACAGAAGATGCGTGTCGTTGCTAGTTTTTTATGTAGTAGTTATTACGAGACACACGCCCCCCCAGCCCCTCCCCATACAAGCCTTGGCCGGGGGGGAAGGTGGAGAAAAAGGAGCAGAGGAGGGCGCGGGGGGGCGGCGTGCACGGGGAGTGAAGAGGGTGGATGGGGAAGGCGGAGGGCGCGAGGGCAAAGCGCACAAGGACGGGGTGGACGGGCGGACGGCCCACGGGGCGTCGGGGGCAAGGGTGAACGGGGGCGCGCAGTGGGCGCGTCGGGGCACCCGCGGGCGGGCCGCCCCCCACCCGACCGCCCGGCCGAGCGACGCTGGCGCCGCGAGCGGCGCGCGCCGCAACTCCGAAAACACGAGAGCCAGAGCGGAATGTTGCGCGAGTGTTTGCGTGCGTGCGTGTGACGCCGCGGCTTTTGTGTGCGTGTGGTCGCTCGCAACCTTTCTCGCTTGGCGAGAGCGAGACGGGGCGAACGCGAGAGAGGGATGCGCTTTTTTCTTCTCTTACGGTGCTTACTTTGTGAGCGCGGCCAAGACGATACGCAAAGACCGAAAGAAGGCCGCTCCTTTTCGTTCCCGCGCGCACGCAATTACAGTTCGAACGCGGCATCTCCTTGCATAGACGTTAGTCCAGTCGGCTCGCGGGACCTCTTCATCGCCAAGCATTGGTCACGAAAAAGTTGAAAAGCGCGCCACTGAAATGCTGCACGACCGGCTTCCACAATCGCGGTAACCTTCCGTCGCATAAATTCAAGTTTAATTAATTCGTTCTTCGACCGGCCCATTACGAGAAACGCGTTTTATATTTTAATGCTTCTGCGATTTTCGTCATTTTCACCGTCGCGATAAAGTGTTTTCTGCGTTAATGAATATGCAACGATTGTTTATTGGGGAAGACTGTTGAATTTCAACTCGCGTCTGCAATGTGATATTAGCTTTTTACATTTTAATACAACTTTTAGAAATTATGAAAACGTTTAACAAATGTCGATGGAATATTGATCAGCGACAAATGCACGTTGGAAGTATATTTCAGTAATTGAGTCGATTATAATTAGTGAATGGAAGATTCAGTGACGAGTGAAACAAAGTATTAGCTCCGGCGTCACAACAGTCATCTGTTGACTACCTTTTTTTATGTACAAACGTCACCGAACGTGATGCCTAATGATCAAATTCTCTGTCCGGACGTTTGTCAACATAACATTCCGCTGACAGTTACCACTCGAGAATTACGACACTAGTAACCGCTCCACTCTACTACTGAATGAAAATCAATAATTGCGAAAGAGGAAAAAGCGTGAAATCAAGTAAATTCCAGCAATTCAGAAAAAGCTGCGGGAATTTCCGCAAAATTATCTCGAGTCAATATTTCTGCAAAATATTACACCGATTTTGTACGTATTGTGTATGTGAAAATTTCAATATCCAATAATATTTCATTTTGAATCACTTTTCATTCGATGCGCGAGGAAGAGAATCGTACTAAAAATGTGCTCCACGTTTTGCGTATAGAAGAAACTTAGTATAGAAATTGCAGTTTAATCTGATACTGTATATTTCACATGGCAAAGTGTATACGTATATACTTCTGCTTCGACTTTGCAAGCAAAAATCTTTCGCCTTGGCTATTCAGTTTGTCATGTTTTCTCAAAGACAATTTTTCGACGATTATTCGTTTACAATCTGCGTGTTCGAACCATTAAGGCATAACATTTTACACATCGAAAAACGGGCGTACAATTTTAGGGATAACCAAAACAATGTATCGTCGTTCCTTTTAAGTTCCATTGTGGTCTACATTTCTTCGACCACCTATGCCCGATGGTAAAATAAATGGTGTGGAAAAGTTGAATGCTTATGAAGAAACGGTTCTTCGACACGAGATCTGTTCATTTTCGTGGCGTCAGAGAATTTGTGGAAAAGCGGGCCTTTCTTTCCTTCTCTTTTTTTTCTAAATAATACGTATACGAAGAAAAATCGTTACGAGGGATTTTACGATAACGCGATCAATCTCTGTCAAAATTTATGACGAAAAATTGTCACAGCGAATAATAAACAAAATGTAAACCTGTCTGTTTTTGCCGATTTTGATCATTAAAAAGAACAATGTCCAACTTTTTATTGCGCAATAATAATCTGTATCAACATTTGTGTCTGAATAACTCATTTTCTGACCCTTCATATTTATTCGAAATTCACACGATGGTAAGGGCATTTTCATTTTTGTTATACCCATTTAACAATGTTCATTTTATAAACTCATGGATGAATAATTTTATTTATTAAAACAACGTAAAATTACTTTTCAATTAAACGGATCATAATAATTGAAAATTGTTTAAAACGAAAATATGAAATGTCTTATAATTGTATTGCTTATCCGAGACATTTAAATTTATCAGAGTCAATTGATGAAAAGTAATATTAAAGACTTAGAAAATATTTCTCCTATCACTGAGATCTTCAAAAATGATCTTATGTTTTTTTTCTTCTTCTATGCTCCAGTCGAGATAAAATGAATATTATAATATTATCTTCACGATATTACTATTCTTTTTCTTTGAAATATAACGACAACAGATATATCATATCTAAAAAGTGAATCAAACCGTGTTGAAGATACTAATCAATATTATGTATCATTAGTGGGAGTGTTGACTTGTACTAAATAAATAATTTTATCTGTTAATAGATAATTAAAAAATGTCTTTCAATCTTTCGTAGAAAAATACGAATTTTCATTTATCCTCGTGTAAATTTTCAATATTTTAATTATGTACTTGAAATTTAATTTGCTTTTCCTTTCTTTTTAATTCATTAATTATATTCAAGTAATTTTTGACGATATTTTTCAATTAAAATTAAATACTTATCAATTTGAAATGAAGATTTTTATAATAAATTTTTATAGTCAATCTTTTTCTTATACATTGTCTTTCTTGTTATTAATAATATCTATATTTGTGTTTTGTCTACCTGGATATTAAAGTCGGTCATATTCACAGACTTACTGTTCGGTTCAGCTCACTTTATTGCATTCAAAATATCTACATGAAATTATGAATTCAGAATTATGAAAATTATTAATAATACTTTAAAATAAACTTACAAAGAGTTTTATTTTATACGAATTCATAATTTTATAAGAATATACCTTACATGATCTACTGAAAAACATATGATTTCAAAAATTTACAAATTAAATTTAAATTTTGCGTAAAATAAGATGTAGCAAGTTTTAGTTCAAGCTTCACAACTTGACGTTTCGCCGAAACAAAATTTATTTCGCTCATGCAACGAATTCGTGTTCTTTAATTTCATCGAGTCTTGCTGAAATATTTCTTCGATTACAACTGCTCGTTGAGTGTTTGATTTAAACCGAATTCTTAATCTTATACTACATGCTTAAAGAAACGAAAACAAAGCGACCAAAAAAGTCTTCTTCAAGTATACATATCTTCTGGCTAAATCTTCACCTCCGAAAAGTATCATAAACTAGTTGACGCTAGTTTCGAAGCACTTATTGTTTTGTTGAAAAGTTAATTATCGTTTTAACAAATATTTGTACATGCGGTAGTAAAAAAAAGCGAATAGAATCTTTTTAGCAGATTTTTTTCCATCTTCGAAAGAAGAGGAAAAATAAAAAACGTAAATCATTTTTTACCTTACACCAATTACAAAACGCACTGAATCACCGTACGTAAATACAACAAAACCAAAGCGTAAATTATTTGTTGAGCAACGAGCCGACAAAATTGTCTTATCGCATTTCACTATTAAAACGACTTCTCTTACCTATTTAGGAGTCCAGGGTTCGGTTTTATTTATCTACCTATAAAATGTTGTTTAAAAGACAATATTTTAGTGTGGAATGCCATTTTGAAGCAGGATGTTAACATATTCCATGAGACATTAGAAGACTTTTATCAAAACAGGTTGATGGCTGAAATGTAAAAGTACTCGAACGAAAGTAATGACATTAGAGGACACGTCCCAGGGGGGACGAGGGAATTGGCTAAGGACAGAGAAAGAGATCTTTTTCGACAGAACGACAAGAACCGGTAGTCGCTCGCAGATGGCATAACTCGGCGACTGCTTATCGAAGACGTCCGAGTGGTTCGTTTAACGACTTCTTCGACGTCGAAGCAACGATCGTGAATCTTTGGCGCAAATATTTCGTCTCAGCAAAAACTTGCCACCTGCATGAGACAGACGGAAGCGAATTGAAGGAAGAACGCGATAAATCCAAACGGACTTAACTTTACTTTATTACAAAAGATGCATCAGTTCGGCCCGTTCCTTCCAATTATTATTCACGGCATTAAGCGTCCACGCGTGCGTTAATTTTTTTTTTTTTTTTTACATTTTCACTCCGTCTCTTTTCTACGTTACGCAATTCTCGATCGATTACGCAGTCTATAAGTGAAACGTATATCGTGACCTTTTCACATTCAACAATTTTTTCACATTATTATTATTATTACCTTATTATATATTAACAAATTATTTAATAACGATAATAAATTTACTACATTCATTTTTATCTTAGTAACTCTTAAAAGCTTACTTTACAAACGCATTCGTAGTTTGAAGCTTCTGTTTAAAAAAATAATTCAGTTTCTTTTATCCACTTTTTTTCATCGTGATCCATAACGTTGCGTGTAAATGAAGGTTCTTTAGCTACCCCTATCTTCTTTTTTTCTTTTGACTAGTCATTGTTTTTTAATGTTGAAGCTAACTATTACTTATGAAACAGATTTTATAGGTACTTATCTATAAAAAGAGATGTTTTGCTTTTTGTGGACATGTACATTCATGTCCACAAAACGTGAAAGCATGATAGAATTCACGAATACAAATGTTTACTCGGGTCGCAAAAAGTGTGTATAATCTTAATTTGGAAATTTTTTTACAAATGAGTTTATATTTGGAAAAATTGCCAAAGATTATAAGAATAAATTTATAAATAAACTTTAATTAACCGATTGATTTACTTTTTTTTTTTTTATTTTAAACATAGTTAAATATTTTTACTTTTATTTCTAGCGTTATTTCTAGCGTTTTAGTTAAATGTTTTATTAATTTTAAAAATGTTTTTTTACGTGCTTTTTCGTTTAATTAAAATAAATACTTCTTTCATGCCTTTACAGTTTAACAGTTACATAATACCAATACATATTTGTAAATCAATTACTATATCATTTAACTTTATAATTTTTAGACAAAAAGCTTTCGATTCCTTTCAATTCAATTGACATTACGTTTAAATTATTAATCCGTAAATGTGAAATATTCATTATCCTTGTTTCTAAGAAGAAATTCAATAATCTTCAATCTCACTTATTCAACTATTTTATTTGACACGTTTTCGGAAACATCACGAAACCGAGCACTAAGTAAAATTAATTTCAAAAACATTTGTAGAAGCATTGTAAATTATTATCCAATATTTCCGAAAGGCCAGTCACAAGGCAAAAAATACTAACAAAATATCACATTTCAAATACTTTATTTGTTCCGTGAAACTTCGACTAGCAATTATAATGATTCAACAACAATCAAGTTCATTAATTATTACACAAAAGCCGCCTCGATTTTAACCCAATTTGAAATTTAATAAATGTATACTTGTATATTTATGTTCGTTTCTTCAAAAAGCCACTGCATTCACATTTTTTTCACTGCCGTTTCTACATTGTATAGTAATGAATGAATGTATTTATATAAACGTGAGAAGCGACGAAGATTTGTCATTGAAAGGATACAGGAAAAACGGGGACGTGTTCTCGGAAACTGAAACGCTTAGTCGTAGTAGTCTCATTTATATGGATAAAAGTGTTGGTCTGTATAAAAGTTACATTTTCTTTCACTTGCATTGCATTGATATCTATGTTTACATATTCACATTTCAATATTTATAAGCGTATACGCATTCTTTTCCCTTTTCTGCTCCTTGTTACGTTTACAAGTTACGTAAAATATGAAAAAGTCTTAAAATATCAAATTCTACCAACAACTTTTGCTGTAACGTAGATGAAAAACTCTGTAGAACATTATTATTTTTATTCATTACACATAATACATTAAAAAAATGAACATTAAAATAACAATCCTCGAAACTTTATTGTTTAAAGCGAAAAAGGTTTGAATATTTTCAATGTGAAATTTTGTTTGAGATACTCCGAATTGTATATCAAACGTTACATGTGCAGCAACAAAAATTCGTGGAACAATTCGTCATTGTCCTGCATTTTAAAATGTAATTGTATTTCATGTACAATTCTGAGCGTTGATATCAAGACTGAGAGGGATTATTGAATTAAAGCAACGCAGCTGTAGATAACCGTCCCATCCGCAAATATAAATTCACGCTTCTATTTACGTATCGATGTTTATGCTTTTATTAAATGTAACACAATAAAATATCAATTGCTGACGCGCGGCATTAAGCACACACGATTTTCTATCGTCTATTTCCTCGTGAAAACAAGCGCAAGCACGGGATTTCGATAAAAATTTCGAAGAAAAAAACCTTATTTCGCTCGGGTTTATCTATCAGCGTCTTTTTTCTTTCCTCGCGTGTATAAATTACGACGCGATACGCGCATGAATAGTTGGTACAACTTGCAATGCCGTAAATTACGCTTAGCAGAATAATGAAAAGCTCGACTTCGAAAGACCGTAAAACGTACATTGGAGGATCGGAGACTGAAATATAATCGTTATTATTATATTAATTGATACGAGCTTAAAACCGATTTGCATGTAGTTATGACACTTTTTATTCACGACCGATTAGAACGTCCGTGCTCATTAGCATAAATGGTGTATTATATGCCAAAGTCTCGGTTCGAACAAATAAAGTCATTTTCATTTTAATGGCACAATTTCATAGAAACAAATAGTAGTGTTGAAGTACGTTTTATCGATTTGAAGAAAATTAAATTAATTGAAATGTTGCTTAACCGTCAGAAAAAGTTCACAGAATGAAAGGAAGGAGGTAATTAATTGAGGGAGGTAATTATGGATCAATATTGAGACTTTTATTGCCTATGCATCGAAAGTAAAATGAAATGTTCCTATTTTTATATGGCGTGAATCTAAATTTAGCGTACAAGAAGATGATGGTCAGAATAATTTACAAATTATAATGGGGATGTATTTAATGTCTTTGAAATTAATCAGAAAAAAATCTGCAATCATGTTATTATTTTTTTTTCATGATCTTTTAATTCCATGGAACGAAATACCTTCCTGGATCCGAGAAATTTTCATTTCAACAAACTATCAGCATAGTTTATCCTCAACCAATTCAGCAATTCACCCTCTCTGCCCTCTCGGAGATGATTTCATAACCAAATCCAGAACAACGACCGCAATGATATTCTCCTTAAAGCTTTATTATCGTCGGAAAAAATGGAAATATAAATGTGAAGCGAAGATGGCCATCAAACTAGTTCAAAACTTCCACGTTGTCTTAATACCTCGTGAAACGCACGCACCAATAACCCAATCAGACATCGACCTTCTAAAATGCCTCTTTAAAGCCTCGTCTCAGTTGACATGGCTCGTTCCGAATTTGAATGGCCAGTTATCAGCGTCGAAAAGCGGTGATTTATCGCCGGACGACAAGGGCAGGAAAAAGTGAGAAACGACTTCGATAAGGACTACGAGTATTTCGAGCGTGTAAAAGTCAGAGGCAGCGGGGCCAAAAGAAAGCTGGATATCGGCTCGCGATCGCAATCGTCGGCCGTCTCCTTTTCCCGGCCGGCCGGCCACTTAAAGTCGGGCCGAAAGTAAAGTGGCTCGCACATTTCCGGCGCTCGAGCGGTTTCACCTCTCGTAAATTGTCGCGTTACAATGGCTCGCCGATGGAACGTGGTTTTACCTGAGTGGATCCTTGGCGACGGAAATCAAGTACAACATTCTAATGCGATAACGCGATGCTCTCGTGCTTGTGGGGTGAGGTTAACGCGAGGAGCCGCACAAGCTACGGCATAGTTGCACGCGCGTGTGTCGCTGTGCGAGCGTGCACGTGATCGCCTGACCGCTATTGGAATTGCTCCTGCAACCGACATTCCAAGGATACTGCATAGATGGTCCTTCACCAGCTGACCCATTGTCGCGCGCACACGCCCTGACCAAACCGTTATTAATTATATCCGACCAATAGTAATATTATTCGAGACATTGATACCCTCTTCATGGTATAACGTGGACTTCACGCTCAAAGCCTCCTCCTATCCAATTCAATGTTTAGCTGGGGACTGGTACCAGCCGACTGGCGCGCAATCAATGGACCGGAGATGTGTGCCTTCGAAGATGCCCGAATCGCCAATTCAGCCGCTGCATCGGTAATTGGAGTGAAGACATTTCGTCCCGGCCGTTGCTTCGTGCTTATTGAAATTGCAACAAAATTGCCGCTTCGGGCGGCTGTTAAGTCGCATCTGAATTGGTAATGTCATTGACATTTTTTAATAATAGTGGCAAATTGCTCCGACTTTCTTTGACTTACTTGTGTTTTCGTCAATTTTATTTTGTCAAATAATTCAGGAATAGACTTGTGAATGAATAATCGAAAATGTTGCTCGGTCTAGATATGAGCATTACTTATTATTTTGATTGTTATGAAATGTTTATGAGAAAAAAAATAGTAAAACGACTAGAAAAGGCTGATTGTGAAGTCACGGAGAAAAATTATTGTGGTAATAAGCATAAAATTTGTTAATTCAATAAACTTTTGCAGTTATTCGGACAGCTGAATATTTTTTTGTTTAATTAAATTGAACTTATTTTATTAATATTGTTTACTGTGCGCTATCCGTGTGAAAGAAATTACTGCCATCTGGTTTGGCAAAGGTCTGGATCATGCTCGCGAGCTAGACGTCTGCCATTCTTTCGCTAGATTCCAGAAGTCTGGCAAGGATATGGCATACGACTGGCAGACATCTGGCTCGCGCGCATGATCCAAACTTTTGCCAGACCAGCTGGCAATAAATTTTTATATGTGGGTTAATAATAATTTCGATCACTTAACGGAGTCAAAAAACCTTGATTATATTAAATGATTATATTATTTGATGCGCGAAGAATGACAGTATTTCACACAGCAATATTGAGCTGAGCCGTTAAAATTTATTTTATAATACTATTAGCAATGAATTATGCAACAATTTTTCATACACCGAGATTAATTCATAAACAATGAAAGGATTAAAAGATACAATACTCATCGAGTTTATAGAACGCAGCATTGAAAGCAAAAATCAGTTAAAAAATATTCCCCGTCGTAGATTATACGTAAAACCAGTTTGAAATGAATTCGAAACTGTCATAATCTTGGTCATAATCTTTGTCACAAAGTTTGGACGATTCACACAAACCAAAAGTTAAAATGTTGTTTGTTATTATGCAAGTATTTTATTTTAATAATTGTAACTCTGCAGAACAAACAAAAGTTTGATCAGTTGCTTTTATATAGTGCACTTTTAGTACATTTTTAAAAATACTGAAATACATCTAGTAACTTGCTTGCGTTACCACAATAAAGATTACTTTTCAAACTATCGCCTACCTGAGTATCAGGAATACGAAGTTTTTGATAAATACGATAGTATCAATCTGCAGTCACCGGCACAAATGCGACAGTTACTTTATTTCGAGAGTAATTTCAATAATGGCGGCAACAATAACCGAACCAGTTGAATCTGATAGACGATTACAATATAGTGATATTTAGACCATGCGCGTGGCACATATATTACGCGATTACATTCCACTTCTGAAAGTGATTTGTATTTGCTGAAATGTAATACACGTTCCAATTCAATAATCATGTTATTATCAAAATGATGAATTTACCAAAACGTTCTTGCGTGCATTCTGTAATTCAATATAAACGTAACCTATGTATTTCTGCGCAGCGTCGTGAATTACGACGCAACGCTGAAATTATATCATCTGGCACTAGAGATATCAAGTTACAAAAAATAGTAGTTGATTGTTGTAGATGAGCAATCGTAGTTTACGTCTGAACCTTTAACGAATGCAGTATAGTGACAAAATTAATTATTACTCAGGCTTAAGGCATTTTTGATTGAAAATAGAAAATAATTATTTGAGCAGACTATAATTATTACTAACGAATTTTAGAAACTATTGGTAAAGCAGGAATAACTTATTTTCTTTAAATTGAAAATTTGAACTGGATAATCAGCAGTAAAACGATTTTTTTAATGTTTCCGTTGATACATATCAAACTACTATTAATTTTTGAAAACATTACTAATGCCTAGACAAAAGATGTGAATATCTAGATAATCAATGTTAATCCTGTGTTTACGAAAGGTATCAAAATCAATTATCTTGATAATCAATCAATTCTTACTACTTAAATTGACTGGATACTATCTAGAATAATCTGGATAATAATTTAGACTATCTATTAATCGTTGTAAATGCACTGTAATTACAAGTGTTTTGAAAAAAAAATTATCAATATTACTTTTAAGCTCATTGGAAAAACTATTCAATTTCAAGTATTTTAGAATAAAACTACATGATGCCGCGTGAAAAAAATTTCTGCCAGCTGGTCTGGCAAAGATCTGGCTCGCGCGCATGATCCAAACCTTTGATCCAAAACCTATGATCCAAAACCTATGAACCTAATGATCCAAACCCTAAAAAGTCACCTTAATCTTATATATCGATTTTTGACTTATATATTTCGTAACTTATAAAATTTTTGGAAAGTATTACTAGAAATGAAACAATGAACTTTGTTTTTACTACAACTTTTGATATTTTTCAATAGAATTTTGAATAGAAATTAGTGTTTTGTTAATTTACGCTAAATATTTATAATTAAAGAATTTTCGACTACAAAATAAAGAAAAAAATTATTTAATGAACAGCTCACACTGTACTATAAAATGGCAATTAAACTTATGAAGACATGTAATCTATTTACAACTAGAACTGCGCTCTGATAAGTGTAAATTTGCCGCGAGCGTTAAAACAGTGTTTCTTTGAAACGATTGCACATTCGCATTAGAGTTATTGATCGGTTTCAGACTTACGATTAGTGCGCTCTTCCGAAACCCGGAAATTGCCAACTCCATTATACCGGAGGGCACTTTACCGTGTTGTCAGTTTAACCGGCCACGTTCACAATTTTATTGAGCCGACTCTTGTAATGTAACCCCGCGTGTTCGAGGTACCGAAAAAAGGGACGCGAAATTCCCCCATCACTTGGGAAAAAAAAGGGTGGGGGAGGAACGGAGGGGGATAGGAGGGGGAGAAAAACGATTTACCGAAATACAACCGGTTCCCCACAGTTCGAATAAGAAACAAATAGTGATGCAAAGCGCAATTTGCCATTTCTTTACCAAGCGGTAATTGTGCAAAACACCGGCTTTTTATCGCACGTGTTCGTTATTGTACGACCGGGGTATCAACATGAATCGGCCATAACTTATAATACACTTGACTTTCGATTCATAAATTTTGAAGCGCTACACAAAAAGCTCTCGAGCTAAAAAACGGTGACATTATTTTGGCAAAAAAATGTTGTTTATGAATTGAAAAGCATTTTTTTCCCCCGTTGAATCTGAAGTTTGTGATTAATATCATTGTTTTATGTTTCATCGAATTTAACGTGACGTAAAAATAATAGTGTTTTTCCTGCAATTATTTGAAAAATTTATTTTAATTTTACATTTTTTACAAAGTTTGTTTATTATCAATGGATGAAGTATCCATTTAGGTCAAAGAAAAATTTGCTAAACACTTCTCAATAGAACTTGAATGAAATTTTCAATCATATTTCAATCATATACTTAACTAATATTTCACGTAGTAAAAATATGAAAGTATATAACTATAAAAATATTATTAAATTATTACCACAATTTCTGTGTTAAGTCTGTGCTAATTAGAAAAACTTATTGAATATAGATTGCCTAAAGGATTTACCACGACACATTTTGGAAAATTACATATATTTGTATATATAACTATTAATAACTATTAATTATATATAACTTAAGGCTCGTACGTTATTATAAACAAATATAATTTATGGTGAATAAGTTATATAATGAATAAGTTTCTCCAGTTCCATAGAATTGCAGATTAAATTAAAAATTATTCTTTGAAAAAACTCGTAGAAATGAGTCTCTTATTACTTTGTTAATATCTACTTTACAAGCTGCAATATTTTAATTATTTTTTCAAAGTTATGTACTATCATATTACGAGATGTATTTTTATTATCGTTACACATTTCATTTTATTAGACACCTAAATTCTGTCTTTGTCCGTGCTTAAGCATCCTCAATAATAACTGGTTTTACTTGAAGGGAGGTGATGTTTGTTAAGGAAGGAAAACGCTATTTCGATGAAACATTATTTTTTGCCACTATACACAAAAAGTTTCAGAAAAAGTTTATAACTTCAATTTGATTATCGAAACTCATTGACGTTATTATTGTTATATGTATCTATCAATATTTCTTTTGTGGATATTAGAGCAACATTTATTCGAGATAGAAAATATATTTTTATGTACTTACCGCCAGTCCGTCAGATCTTTGAGAGCACTTTGGGGCTTTCCTGAAACAAAGAAAAAGTATTTTAATATTATATGTAGTTCATTTTTCAGTTATTCTTTTTATTTACGGTTACAAAGAATATTGATTACACATTGATATGACGCGGCTTTTATAACGTGAAACGTGAAATACGAGGCCACACCGCAAGACGAAATATTTTTCTTTTTCTTATTATAATCCATTGAAAGCTCCTTCTACGTTGAAGACCGTTCAATTTATTATTCACAAACCGAAAATTCTTTATGAGAAATTAAAAAATATTTTAGCCAACATAAGATCCGTAACGAGAGTGAAAATTGAACGAGAACTAGTTATTAACTTGTATAATCAGCTTGTTCGAATCAAATAATCATTTCCCCAGATTGAACATATCTTCGTGCTCATTACGGCAAATAAACCGAATGCGAAATCTCGCATCCAAGGGATTTCTGTAATCTCTTTCTCGAAGCGTAATCTCATTACATTGGAATTTTTCCTAGTCAGACCTCTATGAATTCATGTCATCAGTCTTATTGCGGTTGAATTAAACGAAACCACGCAATTATAATTTAATTAACACATAGGTGATAATTTATCACAACTTTGTACTTAAACTGCTTTTCATCGCATTGAATCGAGTTACTGAAATTTACAATAATAGAAAAATGTGTTGAAAAATGCTTAAAATATATAGAAAATAATGTCGGTCATTGACAAACAATTACAACGGTCTCGAAATTATTTATTTTTAGATAAATATAATGAAAACAATGTTTTTATATTATTTAAAAACCTCTTAATACACCGACAGAAATTATTGTGTTAATTTAAAAAATTTGTTTTTTATTGATTATACGGTTGATAAAACGATGTTGTTGATTCTGTAAAAACTATGTTTCTATTAACCAATTTTGTCAACATAAAGCTATATTTCACTATGAAAGTCGATCTAATGACTGCTCCGCTTGTGATCTTTACGTTTGTAGTCAGTCAAAGAAAACACGCAAAAGCAACGCGCCGATATTTACTACCAGTTATTTCATTTATGACAGTAACCGTACTGACGTGCGATAAAGTTGTGCATTACTTAGCGACGAAGTTTACGCATGCATTACGCAAACCATCGGCGGTAAAACTTTATACCTGTAACGCGCCTTGTACATCTAAAATAGTGGCCTTTTTAAATACTTCTACCGAATAAATTACACGTTTTATACATTTGCATTTAATTGAATTTCACCTGCAGCTCCCTTTTATTCTTTTTTTCGCCTCGCCTTTTCAACTTTCCTTTTTTCGTCTTCCCGCCACGATTCTTATAATTCCATATTACTCATTTTAATGAGAAAAGACACGTTGCACGATCTCGAATGCATTTTTCCGCAACTTAATTACCGGATAGCTTTAAATAATCGGTTAATAAATAATAATTACACGATCGCGAAGCACCTTAGTGTTTTCTTCGCCACCTTTGTTTTGATCTTTATCTCGACGCAGGCTCAATACGTTCTGATTTTTCTTTCTTCCGACATATATCACGTTACGTATTCTACATCTAATTCAGTTTGGAGATTGAATAAGTCTAACAAAATCGATCTCGTGAGGTAAATTTAATCCAAATATACTAAAATTAAAATAATTTGGCAGCTAACAACGCATCACTTAGCCAAAGTGATTAACTAAAGTTATCGCATCGGAGGAGTTATTCGTGACTTAAAAATTAAGAACTCTAAGAAAAAAAAATTGAAAAACACATCGATACAACGTACTTTTAATTAGCAAACTGAAATTTGATTTTACTTCGTCGTTATAATTTAACAAATATCGTTTTATATGTTAGTGAAAAACAAATTACTGAATATTGATAGAAGATGTTGTAGATAAATAAAATATAGTTTGCACGGGTACAAATTAATTGAAGGCACAGCTAAATGACAGCATAGCCTGAAAGTTTCAGCTACACAATATTACTGCCAAAACAACAATTATGATAATTTTCGTCATAATTATTGCATTGATTGTTATATATAAAAGGTGCTGTTTCCATATTAGTATATACCTAGAAAAATTATACAAACAGGAGAACACAATAAATCTTTTCAATTGAGGCATATAAATGTTCGCAAGAACATCTGAATAAATAATATTAGCTGGTATTCTGTAATAGAAAATTAATTGACGATCGACCGGATTACGGAATTTTTTTCGCAGAGCAATTTAAATATAGCGCTATTTATTTGTAATATCAACCCTGTTATTATTTTATGTTATTTATTAACTTTTCAAGGATAATAGCATCTTCTTAGAAAGTAATAAATGCAAAGCTTTAGAAAATAAAGTGCGAAAGTTTGTATTTATTCACGAAACTATTCATCCATAACTTAGCTTCTCAATCGAACAACGGAATTTTTGCACCGTGTTATTTTTCATGTCCTGGAGAACGCGAAGAATTTCACGTTAATAAATTGAATTCCGTAAACTCTAACATCACAACTTATATCATAAATCGGAAAATGCGAACTAATTTGGCAGTTACAACTTCGGTTAAATCATATAAAACTGCATTTTTCTCAAGCATCTGTTATTTATTTTTAATGTTTTATATACTTATTTTCCAGTTATAAATTTCAGTGAAAAATGATCAAGTACAATATCCTTTGCCAAACATAAAGAATTCTACGCAATCTGTTATTAAAATAAATTTACAGATTGTGTAACGATGATAAAAAATGATACTAAAAGAGGACACCATCATCAATGAAGAGTACAGAAGCAAAAAATGATTGCACATAATTAAAAGGTGAAATGTTCAGTAAAGGATGAAAAAATGTCAAGAAGGGTGTCACGTTTCGCACGTTCTTCAACTGACGCGATCCTCGAAAGTTGTAAAAATCAATGATAACGCCATTGACGAGACTGGCGTCAATGGCCATGCTATAATCGAAATTTAATCTTGGCAAATATCTCTTGCCAGAGTTGATCTCTCGAGGCCGATTTTAATTAATGTATACCGTAATTAAGGCGAGGCAGTCATTGTGCTGTTGTCCGTGCCATGTAGCTGATTAACTCGTAGAAATCTTACGAAATAGACAAGCGGCATCATTATTCGCTTTATTTAACCACCTCGGCGTCATAAATTTATTAATAATAAGGTCAAAACTACTATTAACAATTTAAATTTACACCAATGAAATTATCTTCCTTGAGTTAAATTATCATATAAAATTATTTTAGTTATAATTATTAAGAGAAATTATTTTAATAAAGTCAGATATAAGAATTTAATTTGTCAATGATTATTATATATTTTTGTTTCAAACAATTCTTTATCTCATTGTGTAAATTTAACTTTTCTAATTTGTATCGCTGAGTGATAATGTTAGTTTAAGAAACTGACAGAAATGTAGTTTACATTAATGTGCTACATATTTTACAATATCTGTATCTAACAATCTTGGAAACAAACTGAAATGATCAGGATTGAAATCTCGACTCGTTTTATACGTGATTATTTCAAATCGTTGAAAGTTATAATAAAGATAATACGTAGTTGTAACCTTTAACAATTAATCATTGGCGTGAGAATGTTTAAATTATTTTTTCAAAGCTATAGCAAACACTATCAATATTTATACGAATACTTGGCAATAACATGTGCCACAATTGAACACTGAAGCAATATCATAACTTACTTTATGAAACAATATTACATTTTTCCAACGTAGGCACACATTTTTATAATTATAACGTGTTCCGGTAATATTATGCAATTGTAAATATTATCGAATGTGTAATCTCTGATTTTTGACTACGGCAACTGCACGATCTTTATTACAGCTTCAACAATAAAACTTTCATAATGTTTCAATAACCTTTATCATAAATCAGTTCATAAATTCACTAAGATTTGAAAACCTTGAATCGAATTAAACAGTCTCCGATCGGTGATATCGATTTAATATCAGCGAGCAATTGTGTCGACAAAAGTAACAAAACTAGCTGCTTGTTCCAACGATGCATTGCATTATGTATCACGATTCGATTCGACAACTCTCTCAGGATCGGGGCCCTTTTCACGCTTGATCGCACTTGCACTTCGGATGTATATGTATGCAGATTCACCTTAAACATATACCATGGGAAATGGAATATTCTTGTCCTTCGAAAAGAACTGATTGCACCGAAATGTTGCATTTGACGGAATAAAGGTCCACTTTGTAAAGATTACTACTATGTCATATTATAATCTGATTACACATTTTCAATGTATAATACTGTTTCAAAAATTAACCAATTTTAATTTTGTATCCTAAAACCCAACATTACTTTGTTACAAACGTGTTAGATCAATCATTTCCAGAAAAGGTTTACTTGAAAGCTGGTTGAAATGAACTTTTTTTTTACCCACGTAATATTAACATTCAATAAGTTTTATCGCCAAACGAGTATAATTATTGGAATGTTCGAATCAAAAGGGGAGTCAAAATAAAATTTACTCAAGTTGATAATCATATAGTCAAGACGATTAAGCGATTCCGGGCGAAATAATTGCGACCGCCACGTAAGCAGATTCGCGGACTCTTTTCCAAGTTGCTAAAGGTGGTTAAAGAGCGGAGTAAGAGATTTCGAAGATGGTCTGCCGGTCTCCCGGCGTACTAACAAGACGATAGTCGATAGAAGGAAAACGTTTCCCCAATCACCAGTTAACATCTTTGTCTCGTACTCCGGAGCCTGGCTTGTGAATATATTCATGAGGGAACTTCGGTATCGACCACGGACCGTCCGTCCATCTGCGCGGTCGTCGCTCCGTTGCGCCGCTAACAAACGACAAAAGCACGTATTTTTAATTGGACCGTTATGACAACGATCGATAGGCGTCAATTAACTATAATTCTGTCGATCACATTATGATTCGTCTCCCTACTTAAGTCATCCCCGAACTTTTCTTCGTTATCATTTGCCTTTTTTTTCTTTCAATTATATTTGACTTCCGCTCACACTGACGACAAGTAAGTTTAATGACTGCGAAAGGTAAGTGTATTTATCAATTTTTTAACATTTTTTTATACTTATATTTTCGGAATATTCGGTTAAAAGATAAATGTTGTAGTCATACAAAACTCGTCGGTTCCTCAACTACTGTTTGTATGATAAATACAACGAAGGTAGTCTTTTTTCCCTTAAAAACTGTTGCGTGTAATATATATTTTGAGATAAAAATCTTAAAAAGAAAAAAATGACGTTTCATTAAGAAGGTGATGTGCATTTTTTGAGCTTTTTATCGAGGAAAATTCGAGTTAAAAAGCTTTTCTTGTATATATACAATTATTTATCGTGGAATTGAATTATACATAATCAAGCGTGTTTCGTATAATAATTTAATTTGCATTCCAGTATCAAATATGAGAACGGATATTTGCAGCTGTTCGAATCGTTAAATCGCTCGAAATCAATTGCGAAGATATAATCGTAGCAGGCAGCGTAGCTTTGCTTTAATTTTTCTTGACGGACAAAGTCTTCTCCTTATCATTATTTACTTATTTCCTTTATAATTTTTGTGTTTACTTACTTATTTTAGATTAGCATTCAATTTTAGATTCAACTTTGGTTTGCATAGCAACGCTTGCTACGATATTAAATTACTCGGCAATATTAGCAGTATGTCCTTAAATTTCAGCCGTACTATCTTATTGCTATTTATCGTCTAAATTCGGTCCTGAAATTTTTTTGATTATTGTAAAATATTAAGTGACGCTGTTGTTGATTCAACATCAGAAAACCAACATAAATGCAGGCTCCATATGTTGGCTTAATCATATGGATCTAACATTAATGTTACTTTTTCGCTGATATAAAATTTTGAGGTTAACAAAAAAATAAAATATAATTCTCATGTACTGCTTTTTCCTATCCATTTTTTTTACTGTTACGTTTGACTATGAATTTAATTTCCTATAAATTATTAGATCATTGCATTTCGTCTTATTTATCATCCTGCTTTTACTTCCGCGACAATCTGAATTTTGATTTAGAAATCTTCACGACTTCGTAGTATTACAAATTAAGCCTCGTAAAAAAATTTTGGTGTCGCTATAAAAAGTAACAGTAAAAAGCTGGCCGCAAATAAAAGGAAATTATTTTATTGAAAATAATGCCGTAATTACAACGGTCGTAACAGTTTTTCTGCCACCACGCGACGCCCAGAATACATGACTCAGCGATCCTTTCACGGAGAAATATCCGAAGTGCAAGTAATTCTTTCTCCGGTAATGACGCGACGCAAACGCATCACTCATACAAATAAAATCGAAATCACGCACTTAACAAAAATGTCTCACACTTTAGCGATATGGCATTTCTTTACCCCGTCATTTTAAAACTCAGCATAATGATTCTTTTGATGCGAGAAAAACTCTCATTTCGACTCAATCAACTTATCACTTATTTAACAAATTTAGAGTAATAAAGGCGTTTATGTGTGTTCAATTTTTTTATGTTTCACAGCTGCAGCTATAATAAAAGAAAATTGAATTACAATTGTTTAATAACAAGAGAAATACACTGTTAAGTTAACAACTGTAGTTAGTAAAAATACTAACTACACATACTAATACTACTATAAAAGTACTACATTAAAACCAATAATTATTTCATTGCGATTCGCTGATAATCCGTTTTATCGCAAGTAATTGACAGTTTAGCAATTCATTTCACAAAGTGAAAAAGTTACACCTTACAAGATTATCATGGATTTTTTTAAATTTAATTTTATAGGTTGATATTTTATATTCATACGTCTTATCCTCTCAGAAATTGATGTAATTTAGAGTAAATCCTTCGCGGTGAAAATGTTGCAGGAAAAATTTGAAAGAACAATTTTACAGTATAAAATCTTTTTATGAGTTTGAAATTACATAGTTTTTCATGCTGTTATTCTAATGCTTATTTTTATGCTTTCTTAATCTTTATGCATAATAAATTTGATTTTAATGAAGAAAATGTTTTTACTACTTTTAGACAAGTAATGACGTAACTCGTTAATACATTTTTTATAAATTATAACATAGTTTACAATAAGACGCAAAATAAATAAAAATCCTTGTCACTCATGTATGAACCATCTGCAATGCAATGCATTGTGCCGTTTGTAGGGAGGTAGAAGATTTCTCTGCTAGTGACTTATTTCTATAGGTAATTTTCAATTTGTCGAATCCAAATGGACCCATGTATGATATTTGTTGCCGTAACAGTGGGTGGTATCGGCCACAGCTGCCAGATGCATATAAAACTGTACGAGAGGTTTTCCACTTTCTCAACAACCTTCTCGCTCTTTTATTCTTTTGAATCTCCTTCTATTTTAATTCTCATTCTTTTGCATTCGTCTCTTATTTTTTTTTTTTTTTTTATTACAAAACTAAATAATTGCAATAGCAGTCATATTTGGTCTTTGTGTATCGATTGGAATGAAAATAATATCACGTCACTTTTATGCATTGGATGCTAATACAAATCTTGTATTAATTAAAACAAATCGATGATACAAATACAAGTCCAAACATGGGTCGGACAGTGTTTTTATTTCTCGTTCAAAAACTGCTCACGAGAATGATAAAGAACGTGTCATATTCTTTTACGACAGTTGGAGCAGATGGCAAAATTTCAATATTTTTGAAATAGGCGGTTGGTAACTGGGTGTAGAAATGATTAATGAAAAATCGCATAATAAACATTCACGAAATTCATAATAGAAAATTACAGATTTAGAACTGAATTAATGTATTTGGACGTCAGCGGGACATCGCCGATGACAGGGTCAGTAATATATATTACATATTGGAAGATAAAAAATGTTTAATTAATTGTGCTTTGATTATCAAAATATACATATTTCACGTAATAAATATTAGAAATTACTTTTCTTCGTTGAAATCACTAAGCGAAAATATAGGTTTAGCTAAAGCATTCTCGCTTTCGATGTCCAATAGTTCAAATGGCTTGATGAATAAATTTGTGAAATATGATGTAATTATTGATAATCGAAAGACTGTTTTCTTATTTCAAGATAATACGAAGGACGTATGAAATATGTAAGATAAGTAGAAGCAGGATTCCATGCATTCCTTATGAACAACGTTCAGCATACGTGCTGGTGCTAACTGTTGTTAAAATTAACTGTTTAGTTTGGTCATTACGCTTTTGAAGATATTTGAAGTAATTGAGATGTTTTCTTACACGGAAAATAACTTGCGTAAAGCTGTTATATTGAAGTTCACAACTTATGGCCATATGCAAATTTTGCTCGTTCCGGAATGAGGTCACTGATAAAACGCTTTATTGTTTTCGAAACGAATAATTCCTTTAAAGATATTATTTTCAAGTTTTCAGGCGACAAAGAATTTTGTTAATTTGTTTTTAATAACATTTCTCAGGCAAATAAAAACTATATTTTAAAATGTAGCAAATGTATTTTATAAAGTTGTCAATTTTTTTTTAATAAAAATAAATAACTATTTTTAAATAAAACAGAAACTTTTCTATTTTGTTTTATGGGTGTACCTGCGTGAAAAAAATTACGTTCTTTTAGAATTTATTTAAGAATAAGTAAATTCAGAATTAATTTTTGTAACAGATTGCACTAATAAATTTCTTAAATTATATTGATTAACTTCATCATAAAAGGCAACATTGTAAATTTTGAAGTATAATGTTTGTACAATTCGTTAAGGTGAAAAATATTTTTACGACATTATTTACCAAAAAACGAAGTTGTTTTAGAAGAACAGTCCTGACGAGAGAAGGAAGTGAGAAGACATGAGGTGACCGATAATGGGCTAACCGGTGAAGGTCAATATTGAAGGAAAAGACTTCTACGCGCTCGCGTGTAACGCGTAGTAATCTACTTCTTTTCTCGACTGACAGCGGCAGATAAAAATTTATCTGCTTTTTACGCTTGACATAGGTGGAACTAACAATTGTAGATCTTTTAATTTTAAGAAAAAAATAGTAAAAGAAGCGAAAGTGATAACGAAATTACTCTGAAGAGCCATTTTTTTTTAAAGAAATAATAACGAGCGCTTCCGACTCTGATAGATAAATAATTCAATCAATATAAAAAAAGCAGTAGGTGACAACTCTCACACTGCAGGGCTAAAGTTGAAAAATTTTTTTTCTTTACATCATAAACGTGGAATTTTCGTTGGTTGAATGTACACTAATTATAAAACTTACGACTCACCTAATCTAAACAACTCAATAAATCACAACGTTTACAGTCTTCATTAAAATATACATATAGTTGACTAAATTTATCAATTCATTAACAATAAAAAGCAATTAAAACGACTGGAAAATTGAACGAAATGTAACATGATGAAATACAAATAGCGGACGGATGTCAACGAAACGAAATCGCGTATCAGTGCGCTTATTATTAATCTCTACGTTTTTGACGTCGCGTGCTAAGTCGAATGCGACGAAACGTTACGTACCAAATTGTTTGAGTACTAACATGAATTTTTTTTTGGGATCGATAAAAATAACGATGAATGCGAAAGGCAAGACGATAAGGCTGCTTTACAACGTGTTACGATATTATCTCGTGTAATCCTGGAGCCCTCACTACACTGCAAAAATACAGGTTTTCTTTTGGCCCACCTACCTACTAGCCCCGCGTGTCATGGAGCTGACGCCGTACGAATGTGTCAGAAGAATGTTACTGAGATACATAGTGTCGTTCAACCAGATAGACATAACAAAAGTAAACGCACTGTTATGAATCTTTCTCACCCCGACTTTTTATATATCTTTTTTTTGTGTAAACACGAGCAAAAAAGCGCAAATTTTTTGCCGCTTAGATAATTGATCCCGCTGTAGAAAAAATTGATACTTTGTAAATAAGTTTTTACGGATGAAAAAAGCACAAACAGTGAAGCAGATTCTTCGAATTTATTTTGACAAATCAGTTGGTACCATAGACGTGCACAGAAATATAAATATACGAAATAAAGAAGGACATGGGGGGGGGGGGGGGTACGCGACCCTGTCTAGTGTTTTCCTCTATTTTAAGTGGTTGTATTTTTGTTATCTCTTTTTAGATAAAAGTTGTATAGGCTCATGGTTGCTGCGGTAAGTCATACAAGTTTTGAATTCATACAAAATTTAAAGGAATTACATATCGATATACATTCAAACGCCACACTCAATAGCACAAGCCCTTGAGACGATTCGTGACGAATGTTGTTGAATGAGTTAATAAAATAAAAGCACATTACATGTTGTTATTTAATAATAAATTGATGTTATTGTTATATATGATGCTTATAAAAATGACTTCAACTTAATTGAGGGGCCAAATCTTAGTACTTTAATGACTGATTTTTTATTGTTGCGCCAAGACTTGTCGTAATCTGGTAAATCTTGTATTGCGTTTAAAAATGAAAAGAGCGGTCGCTCATAAGGCGTCTGAAAGTATAGCTTTATATATGGGCGTCAAATATAATCCCTGTGTTCGGCGACGAGTTCGAGACAGCACGCAACTATCTTATCGAGTCGTAGTTATAGCAGATATACGCTCGAAGGGGGTCCACTCTTTCATGCAGTGGTATCAAGCAAAATGAAAGACATACGTACTGTACGTAATAATGACTGGGAGGAATTTCGCGGCAAAAGGGCAAGTCGAATCATTTTTGATCGTCCATGGAATACAATTGTCATGATGTCAATTCACTACTAAGGACATTTTGATAATAAAGAGTTGTCAAAATAATTCAATGGCATGCGCAATGAAATTGCAGATCAAAGATAATATTAATGATACATTCGTATTTATATGTATATATATATATTTTTTTTTTCACTAGAAAATTTAGATATTGAGGAGGACAAGGCAATTTAACGTTGCGAATGGATTACAATGAATACGCAGAAATAACAAAAATAAATTAAAATGTGCGTATCGTATATATCAAATGAGTGGCAATTATTCAAATGTGACAAAGTAAGCATGATAATTCAAGGTAAAAAAGTGGGTATAATATGTAATATGTATAATTTGATGATAACTTCATAACAGTATTGTTCATGCGACGATGATTTGTAACAGTGATTAATATTTATGATTTTTGTTATTTAATTATGGTAATTTTGTATTAATTAAGACTGTGGGTGTAAATGATATTTCGACATTATATCTGTCATTCATATTGAAAAAAGAATTTTTAATTATCTAAATAAAATCATTCCGGTTTAAAATCGGAGAGCTAAATAAGAAATAAAACGAAATAGAATGGTTAGAACTATTTCGTATGTTCGTTTTTAGATGCAAATAACGGGTCCTCTTGAGCTGTAATTCCTCAGTATTTTTGCAGTAAAATATATATATGTTTCACGTAGAAACTATACATTTACTATGAATTATAGCCCTATGAAGTACTGATACTTATGCCTGATGAGTACCCATTAGAAATCACAAAATTGCTCATCGATATTTCATGCTATCACACTGATCAAATAATACGTAATAATCTTAATTTGTACTCATTGATTTGTAATATATTCATAAATCAACAATGTAATTGCGCAATCACCACAACTCATAATTCTGCATACGTAAACTAATATCGAGCATTTCACATTACCACTTAAGCACTCACGTTCCACGACCATTCTCGTGGAACAATCATATACGGTGACAATGTCAAGG
>JABFOV010001581.1:0-24313 GCA_022817685.1 Aradophagus sp. ZL-2020
CGCTGACGACAAGAGAGAAGAGAACGCGGAGAGAAAGAGAAAAGGAGAAGAGGAGAAGAGAGAAAGAAGGGAGGACGAGCGGGGGGGGGGTGAGCGGGGGGAGGGGGGGGGGGAGGGGGGGCGGGGGGGGGGGTGGGGGGGGGGGGGGGGGGGGGGGGGGGGGGGGGGGGGGGGGGGGGGGGGGGGGGGGGGGGGGGGGGGGGGGGGGGGGGGGGGGGGGGGGGGGGGGGGGGGGGGGGGGGTGCGTGGGGACGAGGAGCGGAACGACGAGCGAGCGGATTAGGTTAGACTCGCGAGGATCGCGCTCGCGAGCGGTTTTCTAGTGTCGTGGCGGACGTCGCGCGTGCGAGACACGGTTCTCCGAGTGCGCTCCCTCGACGCGTCTGTCGGTGCCAGCCCAATCCGCGACGTCCGCGGCCGCGAGCACCGGAATCGCAACCCCTTCGGTCTCGACCAATAAGCGAGCCCCAACGGCAACCCCTCGGCGCAGGCCCGGAAGAACGGCGTTCGCCAATTGCCGCGGTGCTTCGTCCTTGACGGTCGTCGCGGCCGGAAGTAACTGACTAGCGTAACTGTTGGCTCGCGCCCGGGACTAGTGATGCCGCGGCTGAAAATGCCCGTGACACAGTGACACACAGTGCTCTCCTCGCCCTCAAACAGCTCGTTCGCGACCGGACTTTTTCACGCGGGGCCACGCGGTTCGGCTCCAGCCAGCCAATAAGCTCGCCCCGTCCGATGCTCGTTTAGCGAGCCAGCCAGCAAAATGAGTTGCGCAATGGAGTATCAGCAGTTGGCGCCGCCCCCGGTACCAGGGGTCCTGCACCAGACCCACCACACCCAGCAGCCGCCCCAACCGCAGCACCAAACTGGCGCAGTGCCCCCGCCCCATCCGCACATCGTCGTCGCGCCGGTCCATCAGCTGCAGCAGCAAGCCCAGCAGCCGCCGCCCCCGCAGCCGCAACCACCCACCACGCACGCCCATCCGGTCCACCATGCACCCCTACCCTCCATCCACGACGATAACACCAACTCCAGGTGGACTCAGTACCAGCACCTCTGGCGGCAACACCACGTCTATATGAACGGTACTCACCTCCATCTACCTCCTTCTTGCTACCCTTCCGACTTGATTTATTTCAACCTCTTCCTCACTGGGGGCCGTGGGGCTTCAACCCCATCGCATCATGCAACTTGAGCAACTAGCTTTAATAACCAATCGTTTTTTCACGTCAGTCGTGCGATTCGATGGAAGAGATTTTTCGATCCGGTTTGGCGGATGGGGTTTGGCGGGGTGGAGTCAGTTACGATTTCCGTTGATGAGATCTCGTGACAAAAGTTAGATGAAATTCGCGATTCCTGGTCTGAATGGTCGGAAAATCTCTTCTTCGCGGAAGTCGTATGATTTGACGACTTAGAGTGATGTTCTTGGGCCGTTCGATAGATAGGATTCGAAAATTGAATAAAATCGAAAATTAAAAGGAAAATCATTAAGGTTTCATGATTGTCTCAATAATTGGGGGTTCTGTCTAGTGGATAGTGCGCGATTGGATAATTTAAAGGCATTGCTTCTTTGTCGAATTAGTCGATAAAGTTTAATATAATGTGACTTGATTGTAGTTCTCCTTGGTGATAAGGTATAAAAAAAATACGCTTTGACATCTTTATAACTTCATTGGTGGATGATGTTCGAAAATCGTTTGGGATACGTTTGAATTGAGAAACGTCAAAAAAATCATGATTACATGTTTTTTAGTTCCACTCTGATTGAGTGGACTAGCATTATCTTTAAAATGACACGTGGTTGTGAATTTTCGCGCGGTATTTTTCATGATGCAATGACATGGTTGATATTAATAGGACGAAAATGAGGAAGGCACATGGATTGAGGAGCATTCAATGCATTGAGAAACTTTTAATTCATATTTCCTAGCCTGAATTGTGGCGAATTGTTAATTTATTGTTTAACGTTTCATACCGGTTGCATCTATTCAAATTTGAGTGGTTTCGATACCATTTATGCATATTTTCAAAATGATTACATCATATTTCGTCTACCTGTGTAATACCTAATGCACATGTGTTCCCGAAACATTCAAGTAAATTTTTTTCGCATTTCATCTGTTAAATAAAATGCTGATCAGGATCTCGTTAAGATTCTACTGCTTTTTATGGCCAAAAACTTTCAATTTCATGATTCCAGTAATTCGATTTGAATTGAATCATTAAAATCCCGAAAGCAACCTTTTTACCGTGATTTTTTCATTTTTGCCTTGTACAAATATTTAATAATTAAAATTGCAAATAAAGTATGAAAGAAAAATAACATTTTGTTAAATTTTTCGGTTTGGGTATAAATTAAGAACACAATAAAAATATTTAATTGGTTATTTTCAATCTTTTAATTTTATTTCATTACAAATGTTCGGTCTTTATTCGATCACAAATTCATTTTGCAGGTCTACGTTAATATTGTTAAGTTAGCTTTTACCGACATTATATTTTCAGATATATTTGTAACGTTCAACTATTATGTGTATGTCGATACACAAAATTACAACTATTTTTGTTTATTCGAAAATTTTTAAGGTCATGTAGTTCTTGAATTTTTATACCATTGTCAAAACATAAAAATTGATTGTTTTGATGGTAGCTTTCATGAGTAATAAATGTCAATTAATTTCATGAACGTTTTTTTAGCATAAACAACTTGTTCACATTACAAAGAATAAATTATCTTTAAGACTTTTATTAAAAATATTCAATCTAAACTAATGAATTGTTAATTTGAGAACATAAATCGTATAAATTCATTAAAAAATATATATTTATAGAAAAGAGTTTTAGAGTACGAAATGAATAAGGGACAAAAAATGTACCCAAAACCTACTTTAATTGGAATTTGAAAGCCTTAGACAATTTTCGGGACAGAGTTTTTATGGGTTTTAATAATTCTGACTTTAATATACATCATAATAGATATTCGGTCAAAACTCATACTTTCTACTGTTTTGTACTAAATACTTTTGTTTAATTTAAAACAGATATATTTTGCCACATAAGGTGACTACTTCCACTACCATCATGAGGAAATAAAATGATTTTCTTTTTTTTTTAACACATTTAATATGATTCTTTATTCAATTTTTGAAACTACACAACTTAAAATTTTAACAACATTCTTGATTATTCATAAATCATACTTTTAGTTAGTTTAAACAAAAGATCAAAAGATTAAGTACAAAGAATAGAATGAATTTCACAAACACGCGCATTTTTGTTTCCAACTCAATGACTTCGTAAGTAATTTGAATATTTTTCTTTACAAATCACACGCTTACGCTTGATAGTTATACTTAAAAATGTCACTTTGTATTCCTGGGAACATTTCGAAAGTTGAATTTTTCGTCAACGATAGGTCAAGATTTGAAGGTTAGATTTAGGAAGTTGATAAGGAAGCTAAGAATAATTTGCAACTATATTACTGACTGTGCCCTCGCCAGACGATGCATGGTAACCGAATTGATAATCAGCCCGAAATATCGTGAAATCCAAATCGCCTACTTCACTTTTATGCGTTCGACAATTGAACACGTTTTACGATTGTGAGTCTCCTCTTAAGTACGCGCGCGAAGAAAAAAGCTTTGAATGTTTAGTTTAAAACCGAAAATGACATAATGCAGAAATCATCGATAAAGCGACGTTACTTTACGACGTGCTGACTTTTTCGTCGATTTTTTCCGCACCTATCAACTTTTGCGCGCGATCAAAATTAATAAACATCGCGTAAAAACGATGTTTTTATTGCAGAAACAGTAGTCACAAATCTCCAAATAACTGCAAAATCGACAAAAAATTGACGCATATTTTTAAACAACGGAACGATGAGCGACGGGGAAACGGGGAAAGGTGGAGGAAGATGGGGAGAAAGAGAGTAATGTGTCGAAGAAGCGGAGATAATCGCGAATGACATATAGAACGTGTGGCACATTAGGCCAGGTTTTCGTTCGCGGCAAAAAATGTCTTCCGCGTAAGTTTTTACGGCCCCGAAGTTCGCTAGTCAATGGACCTGCCGTCGCTATTATCTCGTCTTGCCAACAATAAAATGCCAAACGCCGAGCCAAGCGGCGTTAACTCCGACGGCGGCCAAGGACGCAAAAAATTCCCAATTAGCAGGCAATTTTACATTTCAAAAAAGCGAAATCAAACAACACGCATTATTCGGCGCGACGAAAAAAGACCCGAGCTAACGTTTAAAAAAGCGCCGCGGAATCACGCCTGTAATCGACCGGTAATGTAATAGGAAAAAATCGGCGGTATGAAAAAGTTTTACAAACAAAAAGTAGCGAATTTTCTTGAGCGAATGGCGAGAAAAAAGAGCGAAAAAAGAGGTTTCGTTGAGCACCTTTTAAAGTGAAACTATACAGAAACAATAAAACCTTACTCAAAATAATTTATAACTCACGTAATGTTCCTTAGCAGTCTAAAGATTTATATTAATGAAAATTGTCTTTAATGCCACATTTTTAATTAGTACTTATTCATACTGCTAAATTAATGCAGTTTTGAACATTGTAACTTCAAAGTTAGAGTTTTATATTTCGGCTCAAATTAAAATGTTTGCAACCACGTTGTGCAACGTTTTACAAACGTTGTTTGATCAATGCTCTTATTTTACTCCTTCTCAAAAAATTTTAATCAACATTTACTTGAACAAAAATACCATTTTAAATTGCAAATTAAACAATATTATTACAACAATTAAAAATAGGATTTCAATCACTGTTATTACAGGCAAAAATGTTGCACTCGAACATAATTTATATTGGAATTTATGAAGAAAATATTGAATTAACACAAACGGGGCTAACTCTGACGTACGTTATATTGGAGCTTCATTGATTTCTGTATAGCTTCCTGCGGTTTTTGTCTTTACAAGGGACGCCAAAAACGCAAAGGAGTGACGGCCGCGTATTAGTCAGACACCACGGAAGGTATTCAGCGGATCGGGCTCTTGTTACGTTCATTTGCGACAATGAAAATACATTTTTCACTCGTCCCATTGAAATGCAAAAATTTGTGTCATGCCACGCGATTGTTCCGAACGAAGCGCAATTACGGATTCCGACGAAACGACGGCGAGGCCGCGGGAAAGAGACTGCGACAAAAAATCGCGCGGCAAAAAAGTTCGCCAAACGCTGAGGAAAAGGACGGCGCGAGAAAGAAGCCGAAGAAGCGAGTCGGCGGCGCTCGCGCGAGCAACCAGTCAGGAAGCGAGACGCGCGGTAGATATTGACGGAGATTTTTTTCTCCCGCGCGAAAGCGCTCGAGGTTCGCAGATAAGCGTTTTTTACGCTTAGCAAAACAGTGATAACGTCGCCGCATTTCTTCAAGGTTCTTCTAATTTCTTTAATCATCGACAAAAATTCAGGCATAAAAAAAAGCAGTGTTTCACTTGCGAAAAAGCTTGCACGAAGCGAAAAATAATCGGCCGGCCGTTCGCAACCTTCGCCGATCGATCGCGATCGATTTTCGCTCGACCGGTCTTATCTCGGCGTGACCGATGACGCTTATCGGGAAAGCCGTAAAGGCGCATTAAAAGCTAGTTGGTTCGTTTTTTGTCACGACATTTTTTCGCCATTTTATTCTTTTACCAGGGCTTTTCTGCATATCTTTACAACGATATTACGAATTTACACCAGTGGCGCGAAAAGATGATAAAAACAAATGGATATAAAAAAATCACTTGACCAATATGTTATTTTTAATTTTTGAAACTTTTATTCATGTTCTTTTAATATAAAATTGCATTAAGAAATGATAATTTATCTCTACACTTCTAGTAATATATCAAATCAAAGTGTTATAAATTCATTAACTTATTGAGGGAACAGACGTATCCTCTAGTTGTTCATTTTAAAAATGCCGAATCGTAAATAGTGGCAGCAAAATGTCATCAATAGGAATTGGCCTTTATTCGCGCGCGAGCGGCACCGATGGAATGTGTCACGCAGAGGTTCCGATTTCCACGGGCGCACTGCCGCGCTACGACGGCTGCGTCAGTAACGGCTCGTATCCTACTCGCGCGGCCTCAAGGTTTTTCGTATTTGCATCCTCCCACGTCCGCCCGGTGCCCTGCCCCGTGCCCCGCTTCGCTATTATTATTGTACTGGTAATTTTTACGTTTTTCTTCTCACAGCCGCGCGCGCGCGCCGCGGCAAACCAATGCAGCAGCAACAAAAACACCGACCACGTACACGCGGCATCTTAATCGACGAAACATTGTTCGCGATCTCAAGTACGAATTGTGCCAACTGCCTAGTCAATTTGTACAATTATTTCATTATCAATGCGTATCGCGAGGCCGTGATACGGGAGCGCGCCTTTTTCGACGCCGCTTCTCACATACTTTTATCAGCGATTGTGGCGAAAATTTAACTTTCTGCTTTTTCTCTAAGAATACCACTACGTACCGTTGAAAAGGTCAAAATTTCGTTTTATAATAAGTTGATTATTGTCATAATGAACGGTTTCATCTCATTATGAAAATTATCCAATTGTTGTAAAATAATATTTTCAAAACAGACGTTTTCAGGAACGTTAAAAAAGACACGATTTAAATATCTTGATTCACACGCAAACTAGGAATTCACTTGTTGCAAGTTCATTGTGGCACTGCGTATGATGAAAGTTATTACTAGTTTAAATCAAATCCAAAAATTCTTCCTTCGTATACTTGAGTCGCATTAAAAATCTATATGAAATTGATTTGATTCCTATAAAAATTTTGATTTGAGTGTAGTTGCGGACGAAAGAAAAGGGGCATCAAAATATGCAAGTTTTACACTTAAACAGGAGAAATAAATGTTTTTTTTTGTTGTTGTAAAAAAGTATTTCTTTTTTCTCTTTTTATATTTAAATACGGTCTCTTTACTTTGTTTCAGTTTATTATTATTATTTTCTTTTCTTGCTTCTCTTCAAACGTGACATTCTTATAATTAAAGTTATCCAATTATGCAGATCTTCTTATGTTATATGTTAATGAAAGTACAAACTTTATAAATAGTTGGCATCTTCGCTGCAAAAATACTTGACTTCTATTTATAAAGTTTTACTTACTTCTCCGAAAGTTTACTTTTTTTCTTTTCTATTATCATTTTTCAACAAATCTAAGAGAAAGCTCGATGATAACCAAAAAAAGTTGAATGTTAAAAATTAGCATATCAAAATTTAACTTGCTTGAAAATTGTGTAATAATACGCGGAATAATAAACACGGAAAATTGGTAATTTCCTACTCAAGCAAGCGAACGCTTTTTTTTCATTAAGAAAGTAGATAATTTGCATTCAAGCGCACACGGCGATACTGTAACAACGATTTTGCTATCGGCTCTGAGTCAATACATTTTTAATCTCATATCACTAACGTAAATGTTATATTTTGTAAATGTTATTATCGTTGCCGTCTTTATCGTAAAATAATTGTCTACCGCGTGACTCGGCAACCGTGTCGCGCTAGTTACAAAGACTCGTGGGAAAGAATAAGAAATTTTTAAAAAGAAAACCACTTTTTCCCCAGCAGGTATTCAAAATTAAACCAAAACATTATATTTTAATGCCCGACGTATTCATTCCCTAAAACAATGTCTGCCGTAAGTCCGGCTTTATTTCGCGAATTTACAAACATTTTACAAACATTTAAACTAATGTTTCAATTAGCACTATCATAGTCACATTTTCGCATCAAAAAAGGAAACATTTTCATGAACGTTTAAAGTATATTTCAATCGACCACATACAAACTTTCTTTTTTATTGAAAACAAAATGTAATACAACAATTTTAGAATTCAAAATCACATTCTTCTACGAGTCAATACAAATTCGACTTTCCAGCATGTCAAAGAAAGAACGAAAAGGCCTGAAAGGAATCTTCAATTGTCTTATCTAAAAAAAAGGCGAAGAAAAAAAATAAGCAAAAAGAATCTCTTTCTATGGCTCGACGTATGTGGGACAGTCTTTGCTTTTTGGACCTCGACAACGGCAACGATTGTAAAGCGAGACGGAGACGGCGCGCGGGAGGAGAAGGAACAGAAAGAGAAAGAAACGGAGTTGTGCGAGTGAATTAATGGACGAAGATGGCTCGAGCACGCGTCGTTCGGTCTTGTCGCCGGGGGGCAAGGGGGTTAGCCAATGTTTCTCGAGCGCCAGATGAAGTTACTTAACTCCGTTAGCCCGAGTGCATTCGCAAACGACATAGGCCGGAGTGAAACACGCGGCATTGGGCGCGCATAACAACCGCGCTGGCTGCCGGGGACGCGCACGTCAGCGCGCATGCGCCCGCGCGCTTTCGCACGTGTCGGCGGCGCCTCCGTCGGCGCTGCTTCCTCGACCATTTCCGCGGCTCGCTTTTATTCTAATCCGCTTGCGAGAAAACTTTCCACTCGACCGAAATTTCCGACGGTAATTGCGCCTGCGCGGAAACGTCGCCATGAAATTTGTTCAACGATTAACCGTATCTAATCGCGCTGATATCCGAACCGCGGCGCTGCTTTTGTCAAATTTTATCGCACGTGAGTCTCGGCCTGACCGCCCGATCCTAACATCATTTTGATAAAACGTCAAGATATTTGCAAAGGTGTTTCAATTACTGAAAAGTTGCTAGGTACTCTCAGAACACAATGAAAGAAATTTTATTCTAATCATCGCTATTAAACAGATTTAAACTTATCATGTAACGTAGTAGCTTTGGAATATAACAAAAACCTAATAGTTATTGAATTTTAAAATATTACTATTAACAGATCAATTTGTACTGCACATAATTTTTCTTTTCCACACTCAGGAAATGATATCGTTTTGAACGAAATATATTTGAAACCTATAAATTTTATTATTCAAATAATTACAAAATGTCACAAAAAGTGTTAGCAATTAGAATTCCTTTTTTTTTTTTTTCAACATTTTCCCGCCCTTTTGGCGCGTAATTCATTCAAGGTCAAAAGCGCTAGCGAAACGGATAAAAAACGAAACATTTGCAAACAATACCGGCAATAAATTCATAATCGGTCTACCGCGTTTCCGCGAAAATCTTCTCTGACGCACAGAGTACTTTAGAAAAAAAAATGGCGAACAAATTTTTGAAAAATTTAAACAATCAAAGAAATTTAAACAGAATAAAAGAATTATAACGTGCTAAAAAAAAGCACCAAATCGTGAAAGTTGCGTGGAAAAATTGCTGAAATGGAAAATCGGCCGAGTGTTCTCGGAACGGGCGATTGGCGAAAATTGTTCAATCGGCCACCGTCGATGCGTTAAACTGGCCTAGTGCGTGTGCGTCAATGCCGCGTGGCAATTCGCGTGCGTTAGTGTTCGGGCGCGTCAATTAATATGGGCTCGCGCGCACACACGCGGCTCAACGAACTCCAAACTGGTGTGCGGCCTGCTGTCATTACCGCGGTCTCGCACAATAGCTCGCTGCGCGTTTGTATCGTGTCGCCGTACAATGGCAGGGAAGGGCACTTCTCCGGCCCGCCCGTCCCGGTCATTGCGAGCCATCGGCACGCATCGTTGCCGCAATAACCGCCGTCCGCGAGCGCTTTAACGACGACGCAAAATATAGGCCAGCCCCGATCAGCGTCGCCTCGTCTCACGTGGCCGGCGCGCGCGCGCGCGCTCACTGGCCGCTCGCGAAAAACCGCCGGCTTTTCAACGACTGAGTAAACAGTTCGGCAACTGTCGAAAATAAACGTGGGAAAAGTATTTGCTCGTCGCAACAGTGTCAAGAATTTTTCTTTTTTCATTCGTGATTTGGTTTTTTTTTTTACGTTAACAATTAATTTTTAATTTATTTGCTATTTAGTGATGTCAAAATGTCACTTGCAGTAGGCGAAACATAATAAAAAAACTTTATTTAAGAAAACACACGTTTTAATTTAAAAATAAAGTATCACTCTAAAATTAGAATGAAAATATCAATGTTACGGCGTGAAGAATAATTTTGTGTATTCTCTCGAAGGAGGTGCTTCGAAGTTCACAGATTATTTTTACGTCATATCGTTCGGTTAGGTGCCAGTCGGGTATTCCTGTGGCAATATTATTAAACACTTAGCAGGGTTCTCACCGAGCATTTATAAGTCATTCGGTGCAGGTTATTCGTAGAATTAGATTTAGCCAGAAAAATTTGATGAGAATAAAAGGTCTCTAAGTATAAAAACTTCATAGGTCAGGATATGAAAGATTATAGGAAAATTTAGAACATTCGAATGTCGCTTGTACAATGTTAAAATAACCTTTAAACAACGTTCGAATACAAATTACTTACACATTGATTTTTATACAGTTAATATTTGTTAATAATTAGAATACTAAATATGCTCGTTGTTTAAAGTCCAAAAAATTATATTTTCCTATCGAACCACGAAAGTCGATACATAATTTATTTTCAAACGGAAACGCGTACGCTGAAAAATGAATTAGCATGATTGCCAAATTACAGTACAAATATTGGATATCAGTCCAATAAAATAAGGCAGAATGTGTAACTAGATTATAACCGTCGGAGTTGCAATTTTTTGATAATCTTCATCTCCGGGTAAAAACAAGGTTCGTGTGAGACGCATGTGCTACACGTGTGCACAAAAATTGTACGTGACACACATACGTTTATTTTTACATAAATTTTGTTATCTAAATATGAACAATGATAGCTCGTGTATTTAAATGATAATTCGGATCAAAAATTTTCATTTCACAAACAATGAATACAAATTTTCGACCGTTGTTCGTTAAATCAAAATACAGTGACAAACAGTTTCGTCAATATGATAACAATAATAAATCTGATAATAACTGTAATAAATGTTAGTAATTAACGAAAAATATTAAACAACTTTAAACCCCGGAAGTACACTATCGTATGATTCACTGATTGGAAGTTGAAAAAATGCTTGAAGTAGCAGAAGTTATAAACAAGTGTAATTAATGAATCCCCAGTACTAATCAACAAAACAACGTTTTAAACAAATACTTTAATAAATTAAAATAATTAGCGATCAACTAAACAACGCTTGAAAATGTGTAGTGTTTAATTGTTACACTTTAAATAAATTTTCGCCATACTTGTTATTTAACTCTTTTAAACTGTGAGTCTGATGGACTATATTAATATACTGAAAAATTTACTTTTGAAATTTTAATTTAAAAACTACCTCATAAGCTCTCACTATTTTTAGCACATATTTACTAGTATTTTTCCTTACAATGTAAACAAAAAATCATCAATTTTCCGTTGTAATAATTAAAAATTAAAATTACAGTATTCGTTTCTGGTTATCTTCTTACAATAATAAATATGCAACGAGTCAAAAAAGTCTTTTGCCGTTGATAAATTATTGCCAGTCGAAATGTAGACCGTAAGAAACATTGAATATTTTACCATAGACAACATTAAACGAGAAATCCAATTGAAGTAACGCGATGATAATCCAACTTGTGAAATCGGCTTCGCGACACGTTCATCACCTCGTGTCTCTTGGCGCTCTTTTCCCTTTCGATCGCTACGAGCAGGAAAAGAGTATTGCACTCGCGCGGCTTCATTTAAACCGTGTTTGAAATAAAAAAAGCTTTCCTCAAGGTCATGGCCACTGGAACACGAGCTTAGGACGGTCAGATCCAATGCACTTCTTCATCCACGATGAAGCTTCTTTCATTCGAAAAATACATAATCGAATAACTGACGGACGTCAATTCAATCATCTGTATTATTATTTGCAGAACTACCTGATGTGCTGCGAAACGTTTGTCGAAAAACTGTAGCATGATAAAAATTTTATAATTTTAAATTTAATATTTTTTTAATTACAAATAACAATAAACATACAATTTTTTAATCTAACATAACATAACTTTTATTTCGATACTTACTAAACAATTAAATAATACCATAGAATTGTCTTTTGTTTATTTTGAAAATTATATAACTAACACTGAAGAGTGTTGCTCAATCGCATTAATAGTTTAAATTACTTTTTGTTTCAGGTAAGATTCTCTTCTACCATTTAGACCACTTTTTCGATCATCGCTGACAATTGCAACAAGGTGCAGTATGGTACAATTAGAATTTCCTCGATTCGTAAACGGACGGCATTGCAATTTCGCATCATTTTGCAAAAGCTACCGTACTCGTTTGTGACCTTGCGCGTGCCTCATTATACTTCTTTTTCACTATTAAAATGAACATTATAAATAGGAGCCGGCGTTATCAAACGACCCGAGTGATGTGATAACACGACCGACTCTTCCTAGACCTCGAAGATAAACTTGGCGTTTTGGTCCCGAGCGAGCACGCGCGGCAACGGCGCTGAGCTCATCCAACGCTCAAGAGTTTTCGACCCTCCTCTTTTGCGGCAAGTCGAGCGCGCAAACAGCCGCGAATTTTTATCAACGCTGTCGCGAAAATTAACATAATAATTACTCCGGCCGCGCACGATAAACGCACAAATGACATAGCTTCCGACAGTCGCACTTCATATTCTTTATCGCGTCACATTTAATTTATCGGCCGATAAACTGGTCTACCTGCGTATGGCAGTGTACATTTATGAAACTTAACATGCGTCCCAATTTCATATTTGCGGAATGGCTTCGTCGAGTCTTACAATTTTTTTTCTTTTCTTCATACTTGTACTACTTTGAAACTCCGTTACCCATCTACCTTGGCCGGAACGACGTCATTTGCAAATTTTCAAATTCGTTTTCGAATTCGACGTACGTTGTAACCTGTAGAATTTTTAATATTTAATATGAAGCAGTTTATTTATTTCTTCGCGAATAACTATCGTCATTTATCCGCGGCTAATTATTTTTATGTTTAGCTCACGCGCATATCCACGAAATTGCCACGGGCATTTGCATAAATTGATAATATTATGTCAACACGCGTTTTCGTTTTACACTTGTACAAATGCAAACACGCACGTATTTGAATAACTCGTGCAATAATTGCTCCACGCGTTTCAAACGAAATAGCGCAATGACTTCGCGGGCCGTGCAAACAACATTTTTTTTTCTTTGTACAAAAAAGAAACAGTGATCGTATCAGCTTGCCGGTTTTAATTTTAATTTTGAATACGTGCGGCTCGTTAAAACGGTAGAGTTGCCTCTTTAGCGAGGACTTTTACAAAATTTTTGATAACTCGCGAATTCTGCAATGTATCTTACTAAAATCATGTTTCTAATTTGTTTTTAACAAAGAAAAAAGTTTTTGTAGTACTTATTAAAATATTCTTATCAAATAATAAATTCGTTAAATAATTAAATAATTGAATAATTAAATAATAAATAATTGAAATTTAAATTAAATTGTAGTTAGAATTAAAAAAATGTAAAGTTTAGAAAAAATATAATAAAGAAAAAAAGGAGAGAAAATTGCGCGGAAAATACGATTTTGGACAACTCGCCAAATTACGATTTACGTTTCATTTTCGTATTGTTCGTTTGCATATGCAATTAAGTGTAAAGGAAAGCGAGCGAAATGCATGCACTGATTGGCATGGCCGCGGCGCTGGTCTCCTCGCGTTCGCTAAGCCAAGCCCATTCAACTGTCAGCGAAGGTAAATACTTCGAAGACGTTTCCGCTTTCGGCTACGTTGTATACTCACGAGCCACGCGATTCATCCTCCTTTTTATCGATTAACACTTCGCTATCGTTTATCCAGCACGGAGAACAAATTCCCTCTTAATCGCGACGTTCACTTTTCACTCTGCCTATTTGTTTGTATGAACAATGATCCAAGCTTTTGAATTAGGATTTTATTCGCGCGCAAACGATGTCCGATCAACGTTTGTTCGATCCTCATTAATAACCATCGACTTGTTTTACAACACACACCCAAGACTTCATTGAAACTTCAAACACGATTAATAACAGTAATAATGACAAAATTGTTATCGGAAGACATAAAAATTGTTTGAAAAGGTGCCGTTGGAAATGTCAATTATATAATTTTTGAATAAAGGAAAGATCTGAATAAATTTCAGTGTATACACTGAGAATAAAAAAAAATATTTTTCAACCAAAAGTATTTTGCAAACAAAAAAATTCAGCTCGAAGGTTTTACACATTTTTTACTTTCCTCAATCTTTCTTGAACGCCACATTTTTATTCAAAAAAAGAAAACAGTGTTACTTTGTTGCCGCGTTTTGTTACATGTAATTCAACATGTTATTAAGTGAGATAAGCAGCGAATTTTGTTCGATTGCAATTAACTAACGTAATTAGTGGGATTGAAACGATCGAGTTGAGTTAATGCGAGGAGTAACGGTAAAGCGGTTAACCGGCTATGCGAATTCATACAGGAAGACGAAACCGACGCTCGGCTCGCGTCGTTGAAAGTGAACACGATTCTTACGTCTGGGGAATTTACTCGTCGTTTCACTTGCTTGCTTGCGCGCGCGCTTAATCCGACTCATCAACGAATACCTCGGCATGCTCGCAAAAACCGCTCTCGCGGCTGCTGCCAACCGTTTTAAATGAAGTCATAACTTTTTGTCCACGACTTGGTTTTCGAGCATGACAAAAAGCCGAGTGGCGCCGCGGTGGGAGCAAGAAGAAAGGCGAGCGAATAGAAACCCGAGCGAAAAAAAAAGAGGGAGAGAAAAAAAGCGTCGCGTACACTCGGATGATGGCAAACTTTGAACTTTATTGAAGCCGGGGCCTCGCGTCCCGAGCGAAAGCGCCGTCGCGCTGCTCCGTGTGGCCTTATTACGGTGCCTTTTTTTCACCGCGCGCAGGAACCGAACGAGCACTTTCACCGAAAATGCCATTTACAGCTGGCGACGACGGGGGAAAAAAGAGGCGTGAAAAAAGAGTAGCCGAGGAAAAAAGCAGGAAAAGAAATTTCTTTCGAATGAAATGAAATTTAATGTTATTTCGTAGAGAAACAGCGGACCAGGGATGCCAGTTTTGGATCGGATTTTGAGCACAGCCAGTCGACAAAATCGGTTGGGAAGGTAACATTGATCGGGCTCGAATGTTAGAAGTATCGGTATCTTATCGGGATAGATACTTTTTTAACTTCAATGAATTTAAGTTGGCAATGTTCTTTACGGGTTTCCGTAGTTAACTTTCATATAAATAGAACTTCCGCATTTCATTATGCTTACAACGCGTTGAGAAAATGAACTGGCAACGCTGTGACGTTGTTGAATTCATGATGACTCTAGCAATTTTTGCTATTGATTAGTTTTTTTTTTTTTTTTGCTTTTTTTGACTAATTAATTAGTACCGTCGATTATTCTTTGAGAGGAAGATTGTTAAATTAAGAATATAAGGTTTGAAATTAGCTGTCAAATTAAATGATTTAAATAATTCAACACAATGATTCAGAACAATCTGTATGTCATTACATTAAGTGAAATGACACAGATACACGAAAATAAAAAAACAGTTGATCTAACGATGACATTTAAGTTAACAATAATTATAATAATCTTTGGCACTTTGGTAAATTTGACTGTAAGTATTAAATTATTAACTCAACTTAGATTATTTTTTTAAATTAATATCAACTGTGAATAGCACACAAAAACACGAAAAAGTGAATAAAAATTATGTTCTAATTTAAAATACAAATTCTTAATTGAAAAAGTCTCATGTCAAGATAAAATCTGTTTTAGTACTCTTGCCAAGAAGAAACTTTCTTGAGCCAAGAAAGATATCTTAAACCATGAAATTCAATTATCATTTTCAATACGCTAAATATTTTAAACGAAGCTTCCTCATTTTCGAAACAACAATCCTACTCAAATAATTACCAGTAATCATTTCATTGCACGAAGCCAATTCTTTCAATCTCAAGCACTATAAAAAAGATGTAAAAAAAAGTCAAACAACCAAAGAAGTGCAACAGCCTAAACGACCACGGCGCAATTATAAGGCTGGCGATCGGCCAGGCGAAGAAATAAAGGCGAATTTCGGGTCGGTTGGCTTGCTCGGCGGGCAAAAGGAAAAGGAAGGCCCTGGAAGAGAGTGTCTCGGGAAGAGGGAAGTCGAGGCTGGCCGGCGCGAGATAAGTCTCGAAGCGTGGCGTGGGCCGTGATTACTTTCTCCGAGAAGTGGAGTCGGTGCGGAGCGGCGCGCGGTCGGCGCACCCCGGGACTGCTCACTCCAATACACACAGAGCCGCCGAGCGTCCCGTTTCTTCCGGGTTGGGGCAATCGCAAGCCGCGCGGTGCATCGTCGCTCACCCGCTTATTCCTTTCTCTCGGCCATTCCGCGCTACCCCTCCCACCGCCACCGATAAACTTTATTTTCGCTCACTACCACATCGCCTTGTTCGCGAGCATTTTTCACCTCGCTCGTCCCGATCGCCCGTTGTTTATTCACCTTTACCGTTACTCCTGCGTTAGAGAAAAGATGATTATGCTTTTCGATGTCTAGTCCAATTCCATGCCACGTTCGTTCCATTTTTCCAGCGCCTTTCATCACAACGACTCGATCCTTCCAGTTCACGCCCTTTACAACTGACTCTACCGTGGTCTTGTTTTACCCCGTCATTCAATTTTCTAATGTTTATGGTGTAAAATATATATATTCAACAACGTAAATTATGAAAATTTTGGTCAGTATGCCACAAGCAACTCAGTCGCTTTTACATTTCATATTATTGTATACTGTTTGATAAATAATATTGAACTACTATTTGATTATTACAATCGCAAAAACGTTTTACGAAAAAATCCTTTCACTTAAAATGTCGAAATAATCCACTTTTTAAAAACAACTCATTTATTCTTTGTGATTTTAGTGTGCGAAACCGAAGAGCTGTTGATTGCGTTTTTAATTTCTGATGAGCGCGATGTTAAGTGAAAGTAAATGGTCGCGAGAAATGAGCCTGTAATTGATCATAAATATATTATATAAATTTGTGGGAAACATTAAGATTGACGACAAAATTTTTGTCCCGGCGTGTATGACGAGTCAGTCGGATTTTTGAACAACCGTCGAAACATTTGCAACGTCGTGGCGCGTTTGGCTTGCGAAAGACGGAAAAAATGCTCGGCGTTGTCCATCTTTATTTAAACGGAGGTACAGTTATTAAAGAACTCAATATTTTTCTGCAAGCGCGTTGCGTAACGGAAAATTGAAAGAAAATGCTGGAAACGAGTTCCTTTTACTTCCTCCTTTATTTCTCCGGCGTTTTTTCCCTCTTTTTTTCATGATTAATTCTGCGCAGTTATTTATCCAGCGTTGTTTTTTATTGAGTAATTTTTTTATAGACAAAAATAATCCTGTAATTATCGTGTTTTGTTGCGCGAGAAAAATTGTTGATCAATAACGATAAATATTCGTCAAATACAAAAGTATAAATAAATTATTATTAATATTAGTTTATAAAATGCCGCACTGACAATCACTTTTAATTGAAAAATTAGAAAGGATTTAACAATTTTTTAACTGTTTTATTTCACTTTACATATATTATAATTTTCTGAAATGCAAACTTGGACAAAATTATTCTAATACAATTAATCAAATGTTGAAGCCCACAAACAACACCCGCTTGTTCCAAAGACAAAATTCTTTGCAAATCTCGTCTCAAGCATTGTTAACAAAATTGCAACAACTTTGCAACAATTATCATTAACCATTAGTCGTAGTATCCGCGCTTGAGTTCGCACGGCCCGTTCGATATCAACATTTAACCGAATCCGCGATGCGTAACACCGCGAAAATGAAGCGTAAAAAATGTCCGCGTCCTTGCAATGTAGGTAACTCGTTCCGCGCTCTCGCGGCGAGCGGCGCTGGAATGCGCGCGCGTCGCCGCTTCCGGCATACTTCAGACGCATTTTTGCCAGCGAGACGCGCGAAAAACCTGTCTGGCCTCTCGCGTGCGCCAACTGTCCCGCGCATTCGATATTTTCCTTTTTCTTGGGGAAAAACGCGCGCGTGCGTGCACGCGCGCACCTCGCAACATGCGCGCAACTCGATCACCTACTCGTGCTTTTCGTTGCGTCACACTTTTTCCGGAAGCGGCGCGCCTCGTGCGCCGGATCCCCTCTTGCCGATCTGATTTCCATCGCGTCGAAGATAGAAAAACAATTATAAAAGAGAAAAAAATGTTTGGCTTTACTAGCTTGTAAATACAATTAATTCGGCTTCAAAATTTACTCTTTTTGGTATTTATTTTATATAAACAGTAAAATATTTACAAGAAATATAATTTGCTTGAATGGAATTTATATTTTTGCACGTATACAAACATACTGCTACGTAGTAAAAAGAATAACTAGAAATTTTGTTTTCGTATAAAATGGCTATTCTGTCTTCAAAATAAGGACGCAATTTGTTTATATTAAGAATCGAGAGAAAACTAATAAGTGGTAAAAGTTCGTGTAAATGTTTAATTTTTTAATGTATATGAATTTACATCGTTTACATATTATATAACAGTGTAATGTTTTTTTTTTTTTCATAAAAGTTCAAAGATTTTAGGTGAAATTTTTTTCTACATTTTCATTCATCTGACCATATATACGTATATTAAACTTAAGAGACCATTAGTGCGAGTGGAAACACATTATTTACGTAATTTACAAATAAATGTTCAAAGCATTAAATAAATAATTTACGCAATTTATGGACCACGGGTTAAAAAATAAACATCCATTTACGTCAAGCTTCAAATTGATCGCACATTTTCATATTGAAAATGATTCCTGAATTATATTTCGCTCTTTATTCCTCTACTGATATGTTTTTAAATACTTTGTTAATTACGCATTTATTTGCGAGTTCCTTTAATTACGATTTAAGTAATAATTAAAGGTGAAAACGAAAGTGACAGTGAAGGAACGGGAGGCAATTAGAATGGAATTAACGGGCGAAAAGAAGCGCGGAATGAGAATCGGCTGGAAACGCGGCCCACGGGAAGTGGGGAACGGATAAAGAGGAGCGGGGTAAATTATGCGTAATAATAGAAATTGCGCATATCGTTGCGCCGAACGTTGTTAAATTACGTATCGCCGATCAGCTCTACTTCCGCGACCGGCAACAGTAACGCCGATCGATCGTTGCACCGGACAGACCGCCGGAGTCACTCGATCCCTTTTTTTCTCGACAACTCCACGACGAGAAACTGATCGCCGTCACGTCATCGCCGAAGCGTTACCCGTGGCGAGTTTCTCTTGGTCGATTAGTTAAAATCGACACGATTCGGTGACGAGTTCGCTTCCAATACGTCAAGCCGTGTTTCGATTTCGTTTCGTTGAAACACTATCTAATTCGTGAAAACGAAATAACCTTTATAACACAAACGTCAACAAATATTCTTAGAATATTTTTAGAACATTATTAGTATATGAAAAATTCTGAGAATATTGTCAAGGGAAATCTTTTTAATTTTATATAGTTATTTCGTGGAATGTGCTTTCAAAATATTTAATTTAAATCAGAAATCGTCGTTTTATAATATCGATACACAATAAACTGTTGATATTTGATCAAGTCATTGCAATGTATAACACCATCAAATCGAATTGATGGTGTTCTTCCGTTTCATCAGTGCCTTTGTTTTTAATTAAATTTATTTCAATATTGTTGCTGCTTACTATCGAATTTCTTGCTTGCGGTCAGAGAACGTAATGCGAATTTCCCATGTATATTCAATACGATTCGAGGAGCCTGTGAATAAACAACTGCACTTTGCTTTTTTTACTTCTGGAAGAAAAGCAATTTTCGCGCGCAATCGTTTTCACATCTGGCGATTCGTTTCCTGAAACACCGTGGCGCACGGAGGAAGCGAGATTTCAATAAATCTTTATCAAACGCACTGCGACGCGGGCACCGTATAATTAATGTCAATTAATACATTTATCAACTTGGAAAAACTATGGGAAGAAAATTTGCCATTCGTTTCTGTCATTACCAATTGTTACACGACTTCGCCCGGATGATTCCCATGCTTTTCCCAGCCAATCATTGCAAATTTATCTTGTAAAGCCGGCTGAATTTTACGACAGAGAAAGTTGCCAAGTGCGAATCTGAGCTTGTGTGTCATTCACATTCAAACAAAGATGTGTGACATAAAACGATTAAACAAAACATTTCCCACGTGACGTTACGCAAGCCGTGCGATATCACACCTCAATTTGCAATGATTCTTTCGGCGCTCGTCATTAATTAACTAATCATGTGCTAAATTGTTTATCTATCCATCTTTCTCCAGGAAGCTCAACTTGTTATTTTGCATCTGTTGGCACTATACTTGTAAGCAAGTAAATTTGTATACGAGTTCACTAACTATCAAAAGAAATTATTTACTTTACAAAATAAGTTTTCACATCAATTTTTGACGAATCAAAGACCGAAATTGTAATTCGTCACAAAAAGACTTGATAAACTTCCTATTTATGCGTTTATGTTTATTCGAGGCGAAATTTTATTTGGGAGCCACTTATTCGGTTGTAATGATTTACTTTTACCTTTCACTCGATTTGCCAGGCGTGATTAAAAATTTAATTAGCAATCCTTACAGTTGAATATTATTCTTATAAATCTTAAATTCAATTACATTTCTCATACATGACGTTTACGATGCAGAGTTTCTTTGAATATTCAAGTTATTATTGTTTGATGTAATTTGAAAGAGAATGATGTTCGTGACGGTGTACAACAAGATAAGGAAATTGTTCAAATAATAATCGGAATACCTCGAAATATATTGATAAAATGTAGATTATATTTTGTATTATCGACGTCAAACTAATAATATAAAATTGTATCAACAATTAAATAAACGAAACAGTCCGGCTTTAAACTAATTTTGAACGGACTGGTTTTTCTCTACGGGGTTATTGTTTACCTGAGTTTTGCCCGCGACTCGCTCAGCCGAAACAAATCACGGTAATGTTGGGCAGGATCGAGCCGCGTAAGAGAAACTGCAACATAATCGCCGGGTTCAGTGCACCACGCATTTCCTCGTGCTGGAAACGCTTGGTGTCGGTGAAACCGAAAACGCTCTACTCCATTGCCGCGATCATATCTTCCCGCCTTTTCTTTCAGAAATTCTCGCCCGCGAATTTCGAAAACAACTCGGCACCGTTTTACGATGGAAAAATGATTTCGTGATTTGAATGTTTGTTTCCAATTGTTTCATTTGTCTTTTTTTGCACAAAACCCAAGGCGTACTACAAATTATCTTTTCCAGGGAGTTAAGACGATTTCGAATATAAAACGTCAAATGTATTCAAAAATAACAATTTTCGCAAAGGCTATAATTTCTTTGAAATGTATATTTATGAAGGTTCTGCATTATGATTTTGCAATTTTAATTACAAATTATATAATCGATTATAATTGATAACATTAATTACGTGCAGAAAGTGTGAAACTAATTTTTACCATAAGCCATGTTGCAAAAATTTAATTTACTCATCAAATTAACTTCAACATGTTTCAGTATAACAATATTCTTCTCTAATTGTAACTTCCTTCCTTTAAAAATATTATGATGAAATCATTTTGCCACTTTCTTTACGTTGACCCATTTCCTGATAAGCTATCGTCTATAATTTCTTTGACAATTGAACTTCTTGTCATTTTAAATGTTACGACGTCACTAGATGTCGGAATGAGTACATAAATGCACCGTGCTGTTATTATTACTAAACATCAAGAATTCAGAAAGAAACAAAAACAAAACGAAATTCGTGTACATATATAGGGGCATCGTACTTTTACTTCATTTATCACAATAATATCATGCCCGGTACGCTGATTCTACAGTGCTAAACACAGCAATTTTCAAACGATTTACATCATGACGCGGACAAAAGAGGGAGAAACGCATAGATGGAAGGCCACGGTGTCCCGTGAGAAAATATTGTGCGCCACGCGGAAACGAAGAAACGCCTATCGTACGGCGCATCGCAAGGCGCATTAATGTGCCGCGTACGCGCCGCTGCGTGCGTCCTCGTTATTTCGGCAGTGAAAGTGAAAGTCACGTGACTGCGAGCGAACACGACCACTTCCTACCTCGAGCTTCGAGTCACAATTACGCGTCGCGATTGGTTTGATGCCGCGTTTTTTACGTGGACCGCTCCTCGTTATTCCAAACGCGAATTGTATTTAAATCAACACGTTTCTTTTTTTCCTCAGTTCCTTTTTTCTTTTTCTATTTTTCTAATAAAACGTGAAATACCGCAACAATTTGAGCGCCATAAATGTCAAAGGAGACATTCATGCAAAGAAAACTGAAAGCTAATAAATCACAGAGAAGTTTGTAATTTGAAAATTGCGAGGAGAATTTTCGAACGAAGTGTAGTTTGTGCAAAATATTCAATTGAATAAAATTGGGAAAAGGTTTCCGAGCTGCCTAAAAATAGTAACATGTTTGCATTTGTGACCTAGAATGAAAACAAAATTCAATAGAATATTTAGTTATTTTTCACTCTGGGTATAGCATGTCCACATTTTATCGAGAAGCTAGTTTAACAGACAAAATCAACATTTATTTACATAATTTTACATGGTATTTACTTTTTATGAATTTTATAATGTGATATTTAGGAAAGCAAGTTGAAAAAAAGCCTATTCAAAGCACTACGCGATCGACCGTCAACACACCAACTTGTTCTATTCTGAAACGAGGTTCGCAATGTTGTGAGGAGGAAGGACAGTTCCAGGAAGCGTCGGAACTTGATTTAGCCGACAGATTCGCGGCTGTTTTATCGTCGTGGCAAACCGGCCCCGAAAAGTCGCGAATTTTCGTATTACATCATAAACTTATCCCCGCAATTAATATGCTTTTGAATGCAAATTTTAGAGAAAGCTTGCTCCAGTGAAACGCTCGTTAAGATTCCAGGAAGCGTGCGAATTCGCGATGAAATTGAGCTCGAGTTTTCGCCCGGCTATTTTTCGTACCTTCCAACTGGAGTGCGCAAATCAAGGGGCTTGGTTATCTGTCGTATCAATTCAACCGGTCGTTACGCGATACCGATTTCCGCGTTCGCTTATGAATACGTTTCGCGTGCTTTTTCCAAGCGAACGAAAAATCGGCGCGACGTTTTCAAATCATATTGCAAATTTTGCAGAAATCCTATACATCTCTTTCTCGCTATTTCACGTTTCAGTTTCTCAGACGTGTTAAAATGTTCTCTATTCTGTTCATTTAGCTGCGTTTCACTGATTATTTCATTCTAATGGCGCGGATAAATAACATTCGATAACTTCCTCCGGGCAACTTCCGCGTTGATACACGCGAGATCCAGTTTTCATTTCGACTTCCTGCTGCTCCATATCTTGCGAAAGCCCTCTTACCCCGGTCTGTCTCGCATCAAATCACTTCCTCCATATGCACAGGTTTCGTTACAACGCCGTCGTGTCGCTTTGCACCTGAAATTATGATTTAATAGGCATTTAATCTTATTTCGCAATACCTCGCTCATTTCTTGGATTAAATTTCACCTTGATTTATTAAACTACCGGGCCTAATCAATTAAGTGTAATGATTGCGAATGATGTAGTTAGAATCAGTTTATATAAATAAAGATGCGCTTTGTTGCGATTGGTCTTTATAAAAAAAAATATTTCAAAATAAGTTTAAGAATACATAATTATTCAAGTATCGTTGATTTTCCCATTAATGCATAATTTTGTTCAAAGTACATTTTTTGCTATAAAAATATGAACGAATATAACATTCGAGTTTCATTAACGTTAACATTCCATCAATATTCCTTTCTCCAAACACTCGAAAGAAACTTCTCGAAATTACATAATTCGCTGCTTGGTCTCGAACTCTGAACAGACGGATTGGGTGCCGAAGACTGCTCGAAACTTCGCGACATTGAAACCGGGGAAAAACGGAAAATGGGGGGAAAAATATGAAGGAACTTGATTAAAGGAAACGCAATGAGACTAGGAATTGACTAAAAATATGAAAACACGCTTACGATTTATATAATGAGCCGGTAATTGGCAGGCTGGAAATTACTAGATGCGGCTGTGCGTACGAATTAAGAATCGAAACGGAAAAGAGTGGTGGAACGTCGGCGCGTTTAATTGGCGAGGCAACGATTGAGCCAAGATAAGAGACCAGGAGAAACGCTGATAGCGCGAGACAAAAGCCAGACGAGCGCAAAGTTCACGAGGAATCGCGCCGTGCCGTTCCGGAAACGATCGCGGAAACCCTTAAGGGGGTTTTTCGTATCTTTTGCCTTAAAATAGGGCTACATTTAAGATTTTTTTTTTTCGAAAAACAAAACAATATACACGATTGAGGTTTTCATCATTGTTTCGGCTATATACTGGACTATA
>JABFOV010001582.1:0-24316 GCA_022817685.1 Aradophagus sp. ZL-2020
TTAGTGATTTATCTCTATATTGTAAAAAGTATACTGAATGTATCACATAACTTATTCATTTTAAGGCTGAGACTAATTGTAAAGTAACAAAGTTGTATTATTTTTTTAATTATTTTTATATTTTTTGTTATTTATTTTATTTAAATATATTTTTAAATAAAATTTTTTTTTTTTTTTAATTTTATTATTAATTTTGAAAAATTTTTAGTGTTTTATTTTTTTATTTTTTTTTTTTTTTTTTAATATAGAAACAAGTCACGTGACATCAAGTCGCCTAAATACTTTGACTCAGATCCAGAACATTTTGGCACTTAGTGAATTCACTGTCATCAGTATTGATCCGAAAATCAGGTTGCAGTCATTCACCATTTATCCAGTGGCTAGTAAGAATAATAATCTTACGATTAGTAAACACAAGTTAATCCAAAGACTTTTAGTTACAGATGACAAAATCCGACTGGCTTTAAAAAGATGATAAGTTTTGTCGGGTAGAAGAAACCACGCAAGATGTCTCTGAAGAGACTCGCTAAAGGTGCACTAGCACCAACACATGATCAAATAACGAAATAAGATTTCTCTATCCGTATCAGATCCAGCTTGAAATTATACACCAAGTCAATCTTGAGGAAATTGACTGAATGCTACTAGCGCCACCTGAAGTCGTCATTCAACTTTTACAAGCCAATAAAAGCTAGCTCTCATTACGTCGCAAATTATGGAATTTCCACCTTCATCAAGTTCTTCAACATATCAGTCTGGATGTCGACAAACACAGCCATAACAACAACACCCAGTGATAATAGAGAAGACCTTAAAAACCATCGCGTGTCGCCGTGTTTCGTTGACAAATGTACGTACGGTATTGTTATACGTATCGTGAAAAAGTCGAACCAATGACGTTGTCACCTTACCTGTTGAAAAATGACAATAAAACTTGACAAGTCTGTCAGAAAGTAGATAGCGCTGGATTTTAATTTTATATGATTTTTATTCAGACAGACTTAAATCCTGACCCCGCGGATCACTGGGCTTGAATTGAGGGGCTCTAATTAAATCTAAGATCTATTTTCTGTCAAAATCAATAGTAAAGAAGTTTTGAAAACAAGTTTTATTACGGATTTTTTTAGCAGATATTTTGGACTTAATTTGGTACTGACATATAATGTAGTTACAATTCGGATGACTGAACATTAATTGAACACATTTAGAAAGTCATTTATTTAACTTTTACATGTTATTTAGTATATTAAACTTTTTCTTATGATTTGTTGATTATTTCATCGATTGTACTACAAGATCTATTATTTTTAAAAGTAAAATCAACTATCTACTATAAAAGTAATAACTATAATAAAAAGAAAGACTTGACATTTAACTTTTGTCTTTTACAGTGACATTTTACTAGTGTACACTTCAGTACTGTACTTTGGTATTACAGAAAATATACCAAATACGCAAACAATGCAACATTAATTTAAGCAAATTATCTTAACATTAGCTGAACGTAAACAAAACATGACTAAGCAATCAATTTGACCAAAATTCCGCCTGACTTGGTTTAACACTGAGTCATGTCAATCAAATTGTCATAGAAAGCATGATATACAAAAATGTAATACATGAATTTACTCTAAACAACTCGAACAGAATGGAGTTTGAGAATGAAAATGGCAATAACAATAATCCTGCGCACGCATACAAGACTGATAAAGATGTTGCATTTTTGGATTGCAGGTTCGACCAGTCGCTTCCTTTCTCCGATGACTATTACCCTATGGCAATGTTATCTAAGCTGGAGCTGATGAAGAAGGACGGCGCAACTGAAAGTGCAGCGCAAAAGGACAAAAATTTCATCAAACGTGAGGAGGATGACGACGAAGACGAAGATGACGATTACGAAAGCGAAACATCGAAAGGTACCGAACGGACGTCAAGTCAGCAGGCAGTCGAGGTGAAAACTGTCTCCGGGATAGACGGTACTGAAGCCAAGGACACTGGTAAACGAAAAAATACCTGCGAAGAATGCGGCCGGGTATTTCGGACGGCTGTAAGTTTGCGTAAGCACGCGAAAAAACATTTGGGCCGCAAGAGTCGCAAGGCCGACGGTGGCGCCACTGAAACGAAATCAGAGCAGGAATTCATGTGCAAGACTTGCGACAAGGTGTTTCGGCATAAGAGTAATTATCAGAAACACCTGATGCGTCACACGGTCGGCGATCTCACGTGCAAACACTGCCCAAAGAAATTCCGTCTCTTCCGCGACCTCACGCGCCACGAGAAGACTCACTTCTTTCCGAGCTACATGTGCAAGGAGTGCGATTATGAGACCACGGTGTTGGCAGCCCTAAGCATACACATGCTACGACACACTGACAAAGCCGAACTGCCGTTCAAGTGCAGCGATTGCGACAAGCGCTTCCGCAAGGCCTTAGACCTTCAGGAACATTACAACATCCACTCGGGCGAGAAGCCCTTCGACTGTCAAATTTGTGGCAGTGCTTTTTGCCTCAGACGGCAACTCTCGGCCCACTGCAGACGCCTGCACCCCGAGATCAAGGCCAATAAGGTGACCAGCACTGCGTGTGATATTTGTGGTCGAGTCCTTGCAACCAAGCGCTCGCTCTTCCGTCACAAGGAGAGCCACAATCCAACTAAGCTTTACCTTTGCGACTTTTGTGGCAAGAGTTTGAGCAGCTCGGAGCACCTGAAGAAGCACCGACGCATTCATACAGGAGAAAAGCCGTATGTCTGTGACATCTGCGGCAAGGGTTTCACAGATTCGGAAAACCTTAGGATGCACAGGCGCGTACACACTGGTGAGAAACCATACAAGTGCGACCAGTGTCCCAAAGCATTCAGCCAAAGGTCCACGCTGACGATCCATAAGCGTGGTCATACCGGCGAGCGACCCTACGTCTGCCAGATATGCCACCGGGGATTCTCCTGTCAGGGCAACCTTACGGCCCACCAAAAGTCTACTTGTGTTTAAGTTTATGCTTTAAATTATTATTTTCCTTTGTATTTGGTCTTTTTTTTTATTTATTTTTTGTCTGATATTTCTTTATTTTGAAAACTCGATTTGATGACATTATTGATTGTCGATGGACACTTTTATCAAAATACGCCTTAATAAAAATATTTGTGCATAAAAACACATTATATTCTGTTGTAAGGTGATGATAGTTACCAAATCAGAACTTACCAAATCAGAAATTAGAATTTACAGAAAGCATCATAATTTTTCAGAGATTTTACAAGTAAATTTTCTTACTATCAGAGTAATATTTTTATTAAGGCGGACACAAAATTATAAATAAGTTTCGTTTTATGTTACAGTTGTTACTCAAAACTTTGGTAACAGTTAAATTTGCCATAAACTTTAACGACGACTGTTTAAATACAGTTTGATTGTGTGTTGAGATAAAGGAATGAAGTATCGAAAATTACAAATAAAATCACACAAATTGTGTTAAGTGATAAAGTGCATTTTCAGTTGACTCTTAGTTTTTGAACATGTGTATTCATGCTTTTAATGAACCAAAAATGTCATTAAAAGCATGAATACGCATGCTCAAAAAGTCAAAAGTCAAGTACATGAAGATAAAGTGTTCAGTAAGTTCAAAAAGTACAACTTATTCCAATCAATTTGTAATTTAAATTTAACATTAACTTTCATTTTTTTTTCTTTAAGGACAAATTTAACTTGATAAATAAAACAGAAGAGACGAGTAAACAGGCATTCCTTTATTTGTAATTTATTAGATTTTTATATAAATTTGATAACTTGTTGATATTGCTGGTTGAAAGTGCAGCATGGTAAAAAGTGTTTAGTGCGAGATAATGTTATTGATTAGTGAAAGATTATCATTTAATTGTTCATATAAAAAAATCTGTATTTGATTTATGCATAACATATGTGAACTTCATTTCGAGGATAATTATTAACTAAATTAAAAAATTATTAATTTACAGCAAGTAATGTTTTCAGATGAAATTTTTCAATTAGGAATAAAAAAAATGTGTCCTTTTTTAAAGTGGTACAACTTAATTTCTGTTGAAGTAAATTGTCAAAAGGTAGTTGGTATACAATTCATTCATAAATTTATTTTTTTAACATTATTTTGCACTTACATAGTTTTCATACAAATGGCATGCATGTGTAAAAATGATTCCAACAGATGATACATAGATGTAATAGTAAACTGCATTTTAAATTGTCGAATAATCGTTTTCATATTACTAAACCGCAAAAATTGTTTTTAACAAATACAATATTTAGTATTGCAAATAACATTAATTGATTATAATTTATTCTTACTTTAAAAAGGTAATATACATATTTTTAATTTGTATGACTGAACAGATATAAATTATGAAAATGTATTACATTGGTAATTTTTGTATAAATATTATGTGATAGCTTATAAACATCTAAGAATTCACTTTTGACTTAATTTGTTTCGATTTATCTTGATTTATATCATGCTTATAAATTTTGTAGTCCACTGAATATTAAATTTGACATTTTTAAATCGATCTTAGGGAGGTTCTTCAATTTTGTCTATTTTAATGCAAGAGAAATTTCGGAACGACAGATTGCTTTCAATTTTATTTTATATGAGCACTTGTGTTAATGTTGAGATTTCTCGCTTGAGGTTTTAAAGTAATTTTGAAGAAAAATATGTTATCAATGCTTTATGCAAAAAAAAAATATTGAAATTTGAAGTATTATTTATTAATCGAATGTGTATAAAATGTTATTGGTGAAATTATAAATATAGAACCTCCTTAAAATATAGCGCCATCTATATCAATTGTGATAATTTATGATACTTTCACTGCAAAAACAAGTATTTTTTTCCAAGACTTATTTACAAAAAATAAAAAAATAAAAAACATCAATGTGTGATTTTCACAAATTAAGACACTTTAAAGATACTTATTTTTGCAGTGTGAATATTTGCTGTACCTTTTACAAGTTTTAACATTTCAAATTCTGTTGAATGAAAATTTAGTTTAGTTATTAATTACCATGGACATTAAGTGTGTCCTAACTTCTTTATACTGTCTTAATCAATTGTAAACATGAATTGCAGTTTATTTTTAACATACTCTTTTTAATAAACAAACGAAATAAATGATGTATGGCTTGAATGAAAAGTCACATTTTGCATTGATGATGTATAATATTTATCTCGTACAAAAAGAGAAATGATTGATGATAATTTAAGTGCAACGCATTTTCATCAGTTGTATAATAATGCGTGTTATGCTACCTATATGCGTCAATATCTTAAGATATATATATATATATACAGCATTCAATACAATTACAGACAGTTTAAGAATGTGCATTTTTTGTGATGACATATTATCATCTATTTTTTAAATCGACTTAAATTTTAAGATTTATAATTTTATAAATATGATTAGGTTAATGCAGCTGGATATTAATTTACAATTGTCCTTTTTTTATCTGAGATAGACGAAATTACCAAAATTGTTTGTTAATATCTTATTCTCAAAGTACTGAATTTTTGCAATAAAACTTATAAATTAAAAACACGTTGTTTGATGAAAACGACCTTCATAACTTTCCTAAGACACGATGCGTCAATCAATTTCAACTTTGTTTAATGATTATTTTTCTAGTAATTATGATTTCCTTTCCATGAGAATCATTTTCAAAATTGTGGATTCATTACTCAAATATTTTGGAACTTTCAGTGGCTATTGGCTACAACTAAGCATACTTAATTCCGTCATTTTCCTCTCACCATGGATATCGGGAAAATAATAATTAAGTGCAGCATGAAGTAAAGTCAAAAATTCAAAACCACGAAAAATCATGTTCTAGCAATTGTTTAGACCAAATAAACTTAAGAAGAATTGTAATGGAAGTCGGATCATCTTGACGTCTGGGAACCAGTCAGAATTTAAAACTTGTCTGACAAAATAATACAAAGTAAAGAAATCCATAAAACAAAACTCAATCAACAGCAATGATGACTACCTGCTGATTTGCGACATTCTTGTTTCAGAAGACAAAAGCAGAAAAAGAAGATATCACCTCAGAAGATCATTTCGAACCAAAGCGACGTTGAAGATAACGATGTTTGCCCTGAAGATAGATATTCCGATTCGGAGCTGCTGATCGAGGTTCGCGAGACTTGTCCCTTCTGCGATACACGTTTTGAGAGTGTGCAAAAAATGGAAAAACATGTGCGCAGCGTTCACGAACGGCGCTTTAGCTGCAATTTGTGCAAGAGGGCGTGCTTGACGCGGCGTGGCTTAGAAAAGCACAGAGCGACTCATGAGGCTGAACATTACTACTTTTGCGCCATCTGTCAACGCAAATACAAAAGTCCGCAAAATCTCAAGCGCCACGAAATTCGCTCGCACAGCCAACAGAAGCGGCAGTACGCGTGCGATCGTTGTGGTCGAGCTTACAAACAAAAGTTTGACTTGATTGTGCATTTGAAACGCGTTCACCAAAACGAGCCGCAAATGTGCCGGTATTGCGGCCGCGAGGTTAAGGATATCAAGAGCCACGAGTGGCGCCACGAGAAACGCAGCAAAGATACGATTTATAAATACCCGTGCGGTCAATGTGCGCGAAAGTTCCACAATAAGATACGTTTGGAGAATCATTTGTTGCTGCACCGTAAGAAATTCAAATGCGAGGAATGCGGTCAGGAGTGCAGAGGACCGCGCGAGCTCAGCGGCCACAAACGCAAGCACGCTCAACCACCGAATCGCTGTGCCATCTGCACAAAAGTGTTTGTCAATGTGAGCAATTTTTATCAACACGTCCTGACTCATGCGGGTATACGGCCATACAAATGCGACATCTGCGCCGAGAATTTCACTCAACGCTCGAGCCTCATTAGACATCGCAGAAATCACCCGGGCCCACTACCAGAGTTGATCACGGAGCAGCCGCAAATCGCCGAACTTGCCAGGTCATATCTCAGCGTAGTCTTGAAGAAGGATAAGGAAGATAGGGAGACTGATGAATTACTGTGATATAACCCACCATCCTGTTTCATCATTGAAGATTAGTTTAATTGATTGATTGGTGGATTAATCGGCGTTCAAATCGAATTTCATAAAGAAGTTGTGATTGATAATTATTTTGAAAATGATTAAGAATTAGATGTTGATTGTTGTGAACAATTTCTAAACTTAAATAATATATTTTAAATGATTTAATTTATAAAAGTGGCTGTTTTAAAGTCTGTACTGAATAAGTGATATGAGAATCCGAATTACTAAGCTTAGAAAAAGAATTATGAAAAGTTGTAGTTATATGTTTAAATGTACAAGTTAGTTATTGTTATTAGATGAAATCTTGCTCAAATTAGAAGAAAAATTATGGATAATTGTTTGGATTATTTAATTTAGAAGGTATATTTTTTTTGTACAAATTTTATGATATTCATTCTTTTTTTGTAACAATATGTATTTTTTAACACTATTTTTACGTGACAGAATTAAGCTATAAGAACGTTTTCTATTAACATTTTATTTTAAAAAATGTAAAAATCTTATAATGATAAATTAAACACAACAGTTAACTTATTAATAGTAATCTGTTTCTTCAATATTAAATATATAAAATGCATTGAGTTATCTATAGTAGGAAAGAAACGAGAGATTCTTTTGGATTTTATAGCACTTTTTATACAATGCAATTATTCTTGCAATCAAGTACCAATTTTGTATTGTGTATATTTAGTTTGATTTAAGTAACATAGTAATCCGTACGAAATAGCAAATAGAGTAACAAAATTGATATGAAGCTCCTCATAAATTCGACTTATGTATATTCAAATAATTAACTGTTACTTAAATTAGGTGAATATACAAATGTCCATAGGTCTTCACAATTTCACAAATACAATATTTACACTGATGCCGATGTTTGAAACCAGTTAATTCAGAATTACAAGCGGGGTTAAACATAATTAATTCTTCAATCTAACTGGATGTACTATAAAAGTCTAGTTTATCATTAATCATGCATCTGATTATCCATTCTAACTATAAATCATTTTTTATTTTTAGGCAAAGTACGAAGCAAGTAACACCACAAGTCACTAAGCGAGTACCGTATGCACTTATTCCTGTATACATTGGCAATTGTCGGAAGATACTAAAAGTAATAAAAAGTCCAAAAATGGTGGTGACCAATGGGAAACTTGTGCCGACCACGTTTAATCACTCCGTCGCAACACCGATATCGAAAATCCCAACCCAGATAATATCGCCAAAGAAGACATTGAACCGAGATGAGATTTCGGATGAAGAAAACAGCATTGTTCTAAAATACGTGGATGGGAAGTTGCAGTGCGTGATCTGCGAGCGACTGTTCGCCAATCGGAAAGACTTTGGTCGACACATCAAAAGTCACAAAGCAAGTCGGACGCATAAGTGCCCGGAGTGTCAGCACAGCTATAAAACGCGAGTTGAACTGCGAAAGCATGCGGAGACACACGTGCCAGGTTTTTGCGGCTACATATGCGACGTCTGTGGTTTTTGTTGCAAAACTCGCCATGGGTTGCGCGCGCATAAGGTGCGACTCCATGAAGAAAATACACAGCTGTTCGAATGCGACATGTGTGGCAAGCAGTACAAACTCAAAAGCGACCTACAAATACACATTAAGTCTCGACACACAGCTTTTTCAGCTATGTGTGAGTACTGTGGCGAAGAGGTCAACAGTTACAACAGTCTACATCAGCACCACCGGCGCCACAAGCGCGAGAAACCAACGATTCGCTGCGCCATCTGCAATTCTTCTTTCACTAACGAGCACAACCTAAACAACCACATGTTGTGTCATGAAAAAGGACTTAAATGCCCTGACTGCGTGCGAACTTTCACGAGCATGCGCAACCTGGAGTACCACCGACAGTGCCAGCATATCAATCGCATTCAGAGAGTGTGCTCAATATGTGATAAGACATTTAAGAGCTTGAACAGTTTGAGAACACATATACTCACGCACGAGAAGGAACGGCCCTATAAGTGCGACATTTGCGGAGAAAGCTTCACTCAGAGGTCAAGTATGATGCGTCACCGAAAAAACCATCCAGAGAGATGTACACCCCCACCACCCGTACCAATCACCTCGATAGTCAAAAAGATTCAGATGCGCCATCTACAGTGCAAAGGGGCTGCGTGTTGATTGGGAATACATAAAGTGCTTAATTGTGTTGATACTTATATCTATTCTATAATCTTTTAAAATAAGAGAGAAAATTATCATGCCACTTAGCAATATAAGAACAATTTTTTTGTCATTAACTTAATTTTTAGGTTTTAAATTCACATTTCATGAAAGTGCAATATTTATTTAATTCATGAGGTTTGAATCTCTGATTATGAAAACTTTTTGTGATTTTATGACTTTTTTAAAATTTAAAAGAATATGTCGGAATAATGTGTGTGCATTTTTTGCAGTGAATCCATTATTCGTCTCGTTTTATTGTTAGTTTTAAATTTTATAGTGACTTCAGTATTGGTTTGAAGATTTGTTTAGTCTTTTTTATGTACTTAATGTCTCAAGATTAAATCAGAGCAATTTTAAACATGAAGGCTGAAAAATTTTAAGAACCAGTTATGTCATGTTTTTAATTTGTATTCAATTTAAGGTCTAGTAGAGTACAGAGTTTACAAAAACAACATATCTATATTGTACTTATTTTAACTGTTTTCCGAGCTTTGAATCTACTTTCAGTGACTATTGAATTTTAAATATAATATAAATCAAATATAAATTTTTGAAAGAGATTAAGCTTTCCGAATATCATTAAAATTGTTGTTATTTGTTCTATGTATTTGAATTATATTTATAAGTTAATGAACAATGAAATTATTATGTGTACTTATTGTCAAAAGCAATCTAATTGCATGTTATATTTAAAATACAAATATCTAAAACCTTTTTGAATTATTCAAAATAATTAAAAGGGTTAATTCTATATAATTTTTTTATTTGATATTGTATTATCAATATTAGCTCAGAAAGCAGTGTTGTGTTTGAAACTTAATGTTACATTTTTAATATGCTCAATGTTTCAATGTGATTGAATGGTATAAGTCCTGGTTTTGTAATAGTTTGTAAACTTATGTTTATTATCAATCAGAGATTAGCAGAAATGAAACTGTCTAGTCTTTTAATTTATCAGAATTATAATAATTTAGTAAAAGTGCATGTTAAAGTTTTGTAAGTAATGCAAAAAAATCAAAAGTGAGACGTTTCTGCTAGTCTTGAATTCCCACAATGTAAAATTGAATAATAATTATTTAAGATTAGGATTTAGTTACAAGAAATGGTGATTATGTGTATTATTGAAGTAACTTTTACATTAAAATAGAATTGAAAATAATAATATTAAAAATAATCAGTCTGTTTATTAAAAAAAGCACATGTCAAACAAAATAGCTGCTAGAATATATACTTTTATAATATGATTTTGGAATCTTATTTTGTGATAAGTAACATTACAAACGTTAATTACGTTTACAAAATTATTATCTTTTGATTCCTTATTATAAAAGCAATTCACCTTTTAATTACCACAATTATTTTACTTACTTTTTTATTTTTACTAAAAACAGTAAATTAATTAACTGTTTGTTTAATGACTATCTATTCTATACTATTCTATAATTAACAGTATGTGTATAATTAATCGTAAGTATTAAAATGTATTTGAAACAAAGTAATTATTTTGTAACTAATTTTATTAGATTTCAGGAATATTAGCATCATTATAAAATCAACTCTGATATATTTTGTAACAAAAAATATAATTTGAGTAAGTAGTTTTTGTCAAGTCTATTATTTATATAAAATAACAAAATGTTACTTTTAGGTCGAATTCAAGGTGATCGCGAATAAGAATTGTAAACAAAATCTGAATTATGCTTTTGAAAGCCTAATTCCAAAAAGCTATGTTAACATTTTGATGTTAGATTATTCAATACTATGTTTACTATTTCATCTGAAATATTTATTAACATTTTCTAAATTCTAAAATGTGACATACGAATCAATACCCAAAAACTTTTTTTGCACCTTACTCTACTTCATTGCAGTGTAAAGAGGATTTATTTTATTATGTTATCACAAAGTATGTATGAGAGTTCACTTTTTTATTTTCATTTGAGATGCCTCTATTAGTAATCCGCACTAATCATACTTATTCCTGTTTTAGGCACGATTCCCAGCAGTACCCTCAACCAAAAACTACATCATACCAAGCTCGAAGGCAGAAAGTCAAAGAAGCCAATCTAAAGTCCAAATCCAATAAAACAGTGGAGGAGGCACGATTATTCACAGTGCTGGACGTTGGCATGTTACGCTGCGATCTTTGCAACAAGACTTTCAATTACAAAAGCAAGATTCTGCGTCACATCAACAGCAAACACAGCATGCACCGACCCTTCAAGTGTACTACTTGTATAAAGAGCTTCAAGTATAAGTGCGACCTGAAATTGCACCAATCATTGCATGAAAATGTTGATTCGTACTACAAGTGTACCCACTGTCCGTACCGTACTAAAACGAAAAACAATCTCAAGACGCATTGCGTACGCAAGCACAGTACTGAGTATAGATTTTCATGTGAACATTGTGGCAAACTATTCAAAATGGAGTGGGACCTTAAGTTCCACTTGGACACACACGCCGAGGCGCAGACCATGTGCGACATTTGTGGTCGGTTTTACGCGAGTGAGCACGCCCTCTACAAGCACCACCGATCTGTGCATCTCAACAGCTACGAATACACTTGTCACATGTGTCACAAAAAGTTGATGACGGAAGACAATTTGAAAGCTCATTTAGCTCAACACGAACGGTCCTTCGAGTGTAATCTTTGTGGGAAAAGTTTCGCGATGAAAAAGTACTTACGTTCGCATACTTCCGTTCACACAAATGAAAAACCTTTTGTTTGTCAGATTTGTGATAAGCAGTTTCGTACAATGAATGCTATGAACAATCACATGCGTGCACATTCGTCGGAAAAGCCATTCATTTGCGACTTATGTGGACGAGCATTTAAGAGACGTACTTATATGAGGATACACAGGAAGAAGCACCCAGAAGCGTTGGTGTTCACCACAGTGGCTTCTGTGTAAAACTATAGGAAGTGTTAAACAAATCTGATATAATGGCAATACGCTTTCAGAATTTCAGTTATTTATGTACAAATCGAATTAAGCACTATACTTTAAGTGCACAGTGAGTTAATTTATTTTTTTAATGTGATTGTCTAATTTTTATGGATAATTGAGATGGCATTGTTTGTTTGTAATATTATCGTAAGAGTATAATATTGTTTTACAGAAATTTATCTGTCAATTAATGCTGTAATTATGCTATTTCATTAATGTCCTGCATCACTTGTCAGTAAAATGTAATTAAATGCTGTTGTGTATAAAAATCAGAGTTGAACTAATTATTAATTAACAATTACCTAAATATATATTTCAAATACTCAAGTAATTGCTAATTATTAATTAGCTCAAAAATGATAAGAATACAATTATATTTTTATTTGTTTATTTACGGTATGTTATTTATTGTATATTTGATATGTTGAAAACTATAAGTATATTTCTTTTTATAATGAAAAGTACGAAACTTGTTCAAATAACGTGCTGTTATAAAGTTATAAAATAAAATGGTCCATTGAATAATACAATAATGGAAGTTATTATTTGCATTATTATTTATTCGAAATAAAAATTAGTGTATTTTTGCTAATCATATAAATGTCTGTCAGAGTTCAAAACAATTTTTTATTAAACTTCGTGATATTTATAAACTGACTGCAGAAATTACAATTTTCCAAAAAATTGTTTTATGACACGTATTCTATTATTATCTGAACAAGCAAAATGATGATATAATAAAAAATAATCTTTATGGTGAAATTGTAATATTTTGAAGATTTATGTATAATTTAATGTAAATAGTAATATAAAAATACAAAAATATATTTATAATTAAATATATTATTTATATATAATCAAATTTTTCAATTTATTAATATTGATTGTTTTGTTACTCATTCAGTTGTGTAAATAAATCTTTAAGCTATAATCTTTTGTGACATCGTTTAACATTTTTATTTATGGTAAGTAACATGTCATAATTAACGTTAAATAATTCTCAAATGTTTAAAGCATAATTCGCAGTATGCGTCATGTTAATTAAGAAAATTTTAAAAACAAAAATACAGTCAAAATGTGTTAATTGATTTTTGTAAGCATTGAAAATCAAAAAAATATATTTTAATACGTTTTTATACATAGTGTGTGGGATATAAAATTGAAGCGTGACTTTAAATTGACGATAAAGCTAATTACATTAATAATCTCAACATATAACCGAAGTATTTAAATCTCCCTGCAATAAGAAACATCAACGTTACGAGCATTTACAATTTCTTTTAAAAATACATAGATGACTTATGAATTTTCCCGACATGATTTCTTAATTGATACATTTGACATCGACACAGCATTAAAAAATGAAGAAATTAGGACATATTCCACTTAAGTCCATACGACTGTTTCGTATAAGTTAAAGCGGATATTACATTTTAATAAAATCCGTTACCCAAAGGACAAGTTGAACAACATTGAAACTATCAACCAATCCTTACTGGTTCAAGTAACTTAGAAACCCCAAGAATTTGTAAGTAAAATAATAGTACTTGTATCACATTTATTTTACTTATACATTACTTTAACTAAATTCTACGTTACTTGAAGCAGGACTTATTGCTTGGCATTAAAATTCTCAATAATCAACTGAAATCCTTGCTAATTCATTAACGAATTGTCATTTCTGTTTAAGGAGCAACACTCAGACAACACTTATGGACCTTCCTTCGTTATCTTCAGACAACATCCCAGCGAAGCATGTATGCGACAAGTGTGGAATGCAGTTTCCGATAGAGACAATGCTAAAGCGGCATAAGGCGATTCATCGTCAAGGTCACCGAACTACACGGCGTCCCGACAAGAAACCCCGATCCGTCAGAAAGAAGTCAGACGGCGATTTGGAAGATGGTAGTTCGAGCTTGGGGAACGACGCCCACGAAATGGCGGTCAACGCACAAGAAATGGCAGTTGACATACTGGCAGCAGATGTTCAAGACTACCGTTGCGAGGATTGCGACTATCAGACGACGTTAAAGGTCTTGCTAGATGCGCACCGCACGTACAAACACGCTGAGCAGGAATCGTTCTCGTGTTATATGTGCCAATTCGTATGCCGGCGTAAAAAGGCGCTGACTCAGCACATCGCCAAAAAGCACCGAGTGCAAAAAGACGAGGGCGATGACACGTTTGCTTGTAACCTGTGCGAATTCAAGTGCACGAAAAAGAACACTTTATACTCACACCGGAGGCGCCAGCACATGCATGGCGCTGAAAGCGTGGTCCATGCTTGCAAGGACTGCGGCTTCAAAACTAACAAGCGCAGTTCACTGTACTCGCACATGAAGCGTAAGCATCGCTACGTTAAGCGCAACGGCGAGGAACAGGAGCTGTTCCGTTGCGAACAATGCGATTATCAAAACAAGAACAAGTACGAGCTTAAGATTCACGTGGCGCGCAAGCACTCCGACGAATTTAAGTTCTCCTGCGAGATCTGCGGCAAGAAGTTCAAGGTGCGTGGTGATTTAACCAATCACGTGCGTTTTACACATCGCGAGCAGCCAGTTATCTGCGACGTTTGCGGCAAAACTTGCCTCAACAGCAATTCCCTTTACGTGCACCAGAAGTTTGCGCACTACAAAGCCAAGTATGAGTGTCAAGTATGTAAGCGCAGAATGGTAAGTCAAGAGAATTTGGATGAGCACATGTTGCGCCAACACGAGCAACGAGAGAATGCGGTTTGCGAAGAGTGTGGCAAGACTTTCACTAGGAATAGTCGATTGAAGATCCACATGCGCATTCACACGGGTGATCGACCATACGAGTGTACGGTTTGTGGCAAGAAGTTTGCCCGGAGAACGGCGCTTAAGCAACATTTGCTTATTCATACCGGCGTCAGACCATACGTTTGTGACATCTGTGGTAAAGCTTTTACTCAAAAACCAGGACTCATCAGTCACAGAAAGTCTCATCCTGGGACGCACCCGCCACTGCCACGGGTTCTCATTGATCATATTTTGAACGACGTTATGCCAAGTTAAACAATTGGTAGTTTTAAAGAAGTACCATGTTTGTTATATAAACGTATACGACAGATTTGAATTTTTCATGATATAAAAAATTAAGTGTAATTTGAATACTTTCAAAGTAATTTGTTCGCGTTTTCAAATAGGGTACTTGCTAAGTCGGTTTCTAGATTATGACAACATCGACGAGGTTTAATCGTCGTCTAGATCGTCTACATAGCATCATTTTTTCATGAACAAATTAGTTTATAGTTTGTGAATTGCTTTCATAAAAAAATGCTCTTATTTCAAGAATAATTCATTTATTTATGATCTAAATTTTTGTGAATGCAAAAGCTGAATTTTTGTTTCTTTTAAGATTATGGGTTCATTTATACAGATTTATGCATAAAGATTGATTGATAATAATATTAAACCAACATGACATTAACTGACTTAGAAATTACCGTAGTATTTTGTGTTTAGTTCTTTCGATTGGGTGATTAATTTTATTTTTTGTTTCTGGATATGATATGATATTGAGATGATACAACTTTTTTTTAAATTGTAGGTTCTTCGATAGTCTGCCGTATCGAATAATGTGAACATTAATAAAAAGTCTTATTCATTGCTTGCGATAAGTATTCGATTGTACTATCAAGCATAATAAACATGTTATAAACTTAAGTTTTTGTATAATAAACTACCAATGCAAGTAAAATCATTGTATATTGTTGTTATTTTCACATATGTAACTTTAGTAAATACTCTTATGTGATTATTTATTGCAGCAGTTATTAAGTCTCTTGGAAGACATATGCAGAAAGTGTAATTATTATTTTATAATAACTGGCGGTAATACTACGTTTGACACAACAATGCATGAATTTATGGGTAGTTTTTATTTTAATTTTTAAAACAATTATTCTTATCATATTTTAACTAGACCAGAAAATTTCTACGCATAAAAAAAAGGCTATATATATAATTTTTTTTTTACTTCCAAAGTGTTTTAAAGCAATTTTCTGTTTTGAAATTAATACATTCTTTTCAAATATCACATAGATCAGTATTTAGTATATTATAAATACTTTTTCGGTGATACAATAGAGTAATTTATTAGTTTTTTTTTTTTAAATCAAATTACTCAATTAGACTTCTTACAATTGATCAGTCAATTACTTTAATGATAAAAAATTTCTACAAATATTCTTTTCATGTCGAAGTAATTTTTAACATCTATCATCGAACAAACAATAACATTAAATAAACATTGAAAAACATAGTGTTAGTAAATGGCATAGCGAGCAATACATGGATTGGAGGGATAACTGAAAGTGATCATTCGATTACTATTGACAAGTACAAAGAAAACTATTCAATATCTTATTGTACTAACTAACTTATTTTTACTTTCAGAGAGAGCTGTAAGGGAGGACGTTTCATATATGGCAATCAATCGATAATCATGCAACCATGGCAGGTTGTGGACTTTGAGGGCTGCCTCTATTACGCTTTCGTAGCCACCAATCAGTTTTCTCAAACTCACACAAGTGTTAAAAAATCCCTGGAAAAAGATCAAAAAAGAAAATTCACAAACATGCAGCTGAAGCAAGATTCTGCTATAAAATGTACAAGTATCGTTGGTAAAATCAACGAAGGTACTTACAATTTGCTCAATGTGGATTTTGTTACGGACAATGACAAATATCACAGCCCCGACCCTGAGCATCAAAAATTTTCGACGGAGGAGGAGTGCGCCATGGAACAGAAGATTAATCGAGACACGGAAGTGACAGAAGTCGACGAAGGTATTATTGAAGCGTTGGACGAGTACTATGTAATACGAGTGGATTCAAAAGAAGAGTCATCGACCGAAGAGATCGACATGGACATTTCAAGAGACAATGAAATTTTTATCTGCCAGGCGTGCAATGTGTGCTTTCCTCTGCGGGAGATGTTGGAACAGCACGAAAGTGTCGTACACGGGGTCGGGGTCATCACCTCATTTAAGGTGAATCCAGATCAGGACGAAAATCCTGGGTCAGACTTTTATACCGATGATGCAAACACTATATCGGAGGTCCGGTATAGTTGCAGCTACTGCTCCTACGAAAGTGCAAATAAGTCGACGTTGCAGTCGCATGTGAGTCGAAAGCACACGAAGCGTAAACCTGACCATGTAAAGAGCAATGTTGGGACTGCAAGAGAATTAACTTGTGATATTTGCGAGTTCAAATGCCAGAATAAACGCCGGTTAAAGGAGCACCTTGAGCGACGCCATGCGTCCGAATATAAATACGAGTGCGAGTTTTGTAACAAAAAGTTTAAGGTCAAAGGTGATATGCGTCTGCACGTGCGTTTCAAACATAAAGAGACTCCAATTGTTTGCGATGTCTGCGGTAAAACTTGTTCTAACAGCAATTCTCTTTATGTGCATCAAAAATGGGCCCATTTTAAACCCAAATTCGAGTGCGACATCTGCAAGCGTAGAATGGTTACGCAAGAGAATTTGGATCAGCATATTCTGTTGCAACACGAAAGGCGCGAACGTTTTGTTTGTGAAGAGTGTGGTAAACCGTTTCAAGAAAACCATAGGCTCAAGCAACACATGATGACCCATACTGGCGATCGACCGTATGACTGTCATATTTGCGGCAAAGCTTTCGCCAGGCGGACTGCCTATCGTCAGCATCTGTTGATTCATACTGGACAGCGGCCTTACGTTTGTGATATCTGTGGTAAATCGTTCACGCAGAAGCCCGGGCTCATTTGTCATAGGAAGTCCCATCCGGGAGTGCATCCGCCGCTGCCGGTCGTCCACATCGACCACATTCTCAACGATTTTATGAAAAAAGATTAAATAAATGGTTTTTCTACAAGACGACTGTTGATGTCAATTCGTCCAATTTGGTCCTTTTGCAGTGAGAGTTGAGATCTACGATTGTTCATATTAAATGAAAAACCATGGGTGTATTTTATGTTTGGTGCAAGCTGACGAATGTTGTGGGGGAATCAGCATTATATGACTAATGATGTCTAGCTATGAAGTACAGAATATAACTATAATATTGATATACCTTTTGTGAGGTATGAAAAGTGTTTTTTGATTACAAAAATTTTTTAACTATAGGATTTATCTATTGGATAATACATTTTGTGTATTGTATGGTAATTTTCGTTATAATTATGTCACGTTTTACGGGATTGAAACAAAATTTATTTTTATTTGTGAAAAGGTATTTTTTAGAAATAATTCATACACCACGGCTCAATATCTTTTTTTATTTAACAAAACATAGGACAATTGAGAACTATTTTAATTTTATATTTTACATTGTAAGTTTCTTAATTATGCTGGACATGATTTGTCATAGATTTAAACATTGAGAAAGCATGTATCAAATATCTGAAAAAGCAATACATTTTTCTCTACTATTGTTCTCAGTTTAGTCTACGACTTCAGTCTGTTTATTAGAATGACTCGATTTGCTTGATTATTTAGGTAGTTGAAAGAATGTTTATGTTATTATAACATAATGATATTTATACAAATTCTATTTTAAGATGCAACGTTACTCTGTAAATAATTTTAATTTACTGTCAATTTGTTTTAGTTAATTTTTCGTTATTTTCATTGATGCCGATTTTCTTATAAAATAATACCTAAATATTGTTTAAATCATTATTAGCTACTTCAAAGATAAAATTATACATATATTTCATAGTAAGATGAAATTCATGTTCAATGTAAAATATAAAAAAAATCACGTTAAATTGATTTATAAAATGTCTCTTTATTTTTTGACATAATTAGTTAAATAGTGCTATTGATAAATGCAATTATGAATTAATCTTTCTTTTCTTGATTCCCTTAAATCGAAATAAAAAAGAAAATAGCATTACTTTATATAGGTTGAAGATAATATTGATAAAAAAAAAAAGAGTTCTTTCTATTTAATTAAATTTTAATGTTTCCATTTCACTCAATTTAATCAATGTTTTTAACTTTTTTTTCTAAATAGTGATGTCTTAATTCTAAATGATTTCTTAACTTAATCATTGAATCGAGAAACGATCGTTAAAATAAGTTCCAAGATGCTTCAGTGCAACACAACAATAATAAGCAATCATCGTAAATGGATATCAGGTATTCGAATAAATTATATCAAGCTTATATTTAAATAACAAAAAAAACTTGTATACGTTTATATAGTACTATTATAAATACTCAAAAAACATATTATGAATAAATTATTGTTTTTAACATTTTGGATACATTGTATATTAAATTTTAACTCGTACTGTCAAATTATTGTTTCTTCTACAGGAATAATTATGAGTAGAATTTAGCACTATGTACTTTTTTCGACCATTCATAAAGGCCCTTCTAATAATAATTTTTACAAAATTTCTCTTTAGGCCTACTTCAAAATTTATCAACGGTGCTGAATTTTTTCTTGCGTTGAAGGTTTTACAAATTTATATAAACACAATGCTGTATATTATTAATAATTTAATAATATCAATACTAATAATGACAAATAATTACTTTATTTAATACATACTGTTATAAGTATAATTTGTCTTTTTACGTTCAAATTTACTATAAGATTATGCATAAAATTTAATTTTAGCATTTTATAAACTTATAACGTGGCTTCCATTCAGCACTGTCCGATGTAAACTTTAATATCAATTCTAAACATTAACATGCTTGACTTTGAAATTTTATCCGCCTATACTCATTCACACCGTGTTTTTCTTTGTTTTAGGCGAATCTTTGTAAAAGACATAACGTCATTGATGGAACACACCGCCGAACCTGAATTTGTGAGCGTCGCGTCGATTCACGAAGAAGTTAAAAATCCCAGTTTGATGTCTAAAATGCACAAAAAAATCTCAATCTGGCGTTGCGACGTGTGTTCCAAACTCTTTAAATCGGCTTACTACTTGAACATCCACAAGCGCAACCACATGGAAATATCCAAACCCGCGATCCCGGAGGTTAAATTGGAAACCAGCGATGAACTTTACAAACCAAAACCTGAGCCCTCCGACAATGCTCTCGAAAATGATTACAGATGTAAAGTCTTCATCAAGACACCAGAATCAGGTCTGGTCTTGCCAATTCAAAGGTGCGAAGTTTGCGGCACCGAATTTGGAAGTCAGGACGCGCTCAATCGCCATTATCGGCGCATGCATCCGAGCATCACCAATTTCATTTGCAACGAATGCGGCCGCCAGTTCCGCTCCTACAGTAAATTGACTATTCATACGAACTCGTGGCACAAAACGCCACTGATGTGCGAAGTCTGCGGAAAGATGTATTGTAACGTTTACAGACTTTACGATCACCAACGTAAGGCCCACTTTACGACTGAGCATCGATGTCCAAGATGTTACAAGTATTTTAGTACATTAGATAGTTTTGAAGCTCATTTACAACGCCACGATGAACACGAGCCTTTTACTTGCGACGTCTGCAATAAGCAGTTTAAACAGAAAAAGGACATTAGGAAGCACGTGTTGGTCCACATGGATACGATGCCATATGTGTGTAAATTGTGTAACCGTGGGTTCAAAACAGTCAATAGTGTGGGCCAACACTTATTGTTGCACACTGGAAAAATGCTTTATACGTGTGATGTTTGTGGCAAGGTTTTCGCTCAAAAAGCTGGTCTACTTGGTCATCGGAAAAAGCATTCTGGACCATTGGCGCCACTGCCAGCAGTTCCGATTAGTCATATTGTTAAAGATTTGTACATGCAAGATGAATTCAATATTGTGAAGGGGAGGAAGAAGAGGAGCAAGGCAGGAGATAACGATAAGGAGAAGAAAAATAAAAAGAACGCAAAGAAGAGGAAGAGTAAATGAGTTCAATGAAGACTGTTGGTGTATGGATGTAGTGCATGTACCAAAAGTGTTCGATAATTATTAGGAATTTATTTAAATTTATAATTTTAATTTACTACGTTGTAATACGGAAATTATACTATTGTGGATTCACAAATTTTAATTGTTATTTATTGTTGTTTATTAAAAGATGTTCGTTTATGTGCACGAGTTGCATCGTTTGTTTTAATAAATTAAATACCCTTAAATTAAATGCCCTTTTTTTCATTTCGTTTTGGTTGGTGTTCTAACTGTTTCTGTATTGAATGAATGCGATTGTCATTAAGTGTATTATATTTATTTTAAGTCATATAATATTAAGTTGTTATTGTACATAAAGTGTAGATTTAATAGAAAGTATTTATGAAAATATACGCAGATTCATACACTTTATAAACTTATATTTATCAATCCGACCTTTGAACTAAAGTATAAAAAGATTGAATTCAGGTAAATTTAAAACGTATTAATATGAATTAACCGAAGAAATGTTCTGTTATAAAAAATAAAAATTATTTCAGTTTAAGTTGTATTGAATATATTTAAGGAAATATATGAGTTTTCATTTTTTACTACATTTATTTACTTGAATATATATATTTTGAATATTCAAAGCTGAATACCTTATCGAACAATTTGCTTCAAGTTGATAGCTATACAATTGATGGGTCAGTTGTAATAACTATTAAAGAAACGCAGCGATACTAAAATATTATCAGACCTTTAATCCTCGATTCATCATTGCATTAAACATAAGTACATGAATAAAAAGTATATAAATTTCCTTCTAATCAAAATTGATCAAAATACATATCCGTCTGTTTTTCACAATCACGTATACTAACAATATTTTCACGATTGCTGTTCCAGATCATCGGATGAAAAAGACAGCGGGATTTTTATTTTCGATGAGGAGTCCATCACTATGCGTAAGTGGCAAATTTTGGAGTTTGACGGTAAGCCCTATTACGCTTTTGTACCTGAAAACGACAGTCCCGTGGATGAAAGTCTCTTAACTGAAGAAATAGATGACAAAACGGCGGATGCTTCCATTAAGGAAGAACAATTAACAACCTACGAGCTTAGTGATTTAAATGATTCTCCCTACGATGATTCATCAAACGACGAGCAAGTCGTCTTCGAACAACTGGAAGAATCCATCGATGATCCAGATACTGAAAGTCCTACCAAAAAAAAGAAACGTCTCTATAGGGTCCGAAGTACCGAGCTGAAGCTGGAAGTATTAGAATCCAAAGACGACGAAGATCCCGAACAAGAGCTTATTGGAAGTCTTGAAGAGGAGGTGCCATCTAAGACACGTGCTTGCAAGGCTCGTAAGCAGATATTATCCGAAGTGGACGCAGAAGGTTGTATTAAGTGCAAGCTTTGCTCGGAGACTTTTGATAAAAGTATCCAGTATCGGAAGCACCTGTCGTGGACGCATCGCAATCGCATCTACATAAGGGAAGGCGGCTCTTATCTATGTTGTGTCTGTGACTACCGAACCGCGAAGAAGAATTTACTAATCTCGCATGTTAATCGCAAACACGAGAACCTGGCACCACCAAAGTTAGTAGGCACAGTGTACCCCTGCGAAGCTTGCGGTTTCGAGTGCCGCTCCAAGCATTCGCTTCAATCGCACTTCATTCGCAAACACACTGATCGCTACGAGCATCAGTGCAAATTTTGTCCGAAGAAATTCAAGGTTAAAGGTGATTTGACCAACCACGTGCGTTTCCACCATAAAGAGAAACCAATAAATTGCGACGTTTGTGGTAAACTGTGCATGAACAGTGGCTCCCTCTACGTACACCAGAAGTGGGCTCACTATAAACCTAAATTTGAATGCGAGATTTGTCATCGGAGGATGGTCACTCAGGAAAATCTCAATCAGCACATGGTCTCGCAGCACGAGAAAAAGGAGAAGATTGTCTGCGCTGAGTGTGGCAAAACATTCACGAAGAAAGACTCTTTTAAGAGACACATGGCTGTGCATACTGGTAACAAGCCTCACACCTGCCTTATTTGTCAGAAGTCCTTCGCCAGGAGGTCACAACTTAGACAGCACTTGTTGATTCATACGGGAAAGAGACCGTTTGTTTGCGACATCTGCGGGAAAGCTTTTACTCAAAAACCAGGCCTTATTTGTCATAGAAAAATTCATCCTGGTACTCACCCGCCGCTACCAGTAATGCCTATTGGCGATATCGTTAAAGAGTTTACAGAAAATTACTGTGGAACCACAGAGGTGGAGGAAGAAATAGAAATGGACATTTTGGAAAATGAATAGTAAGGAGTCTGACGTTGGATGTAGATAGGTGGGAAGAAATGGTAATGGATGGTGCGAGTCAAGAAAGTTGTTTTGAAATATTATATGAATAATTGACAGGTTAATTGTTGTTAATAAGACGTCATTTACATTTTGGCACGTTATTAAAAAGGAAGTTTCTCATTTCACCTAGAAACCTGAAACCAGAAAATCAGAAAAACATGAAACCTGACGTACAGAGTTGCCGAGTTTATTGAAAACTGAAAATTAAAATAAAAGCCAGAAAAACTAGAAAATTCATATTCACACTTCCGTGTATGTGTAAACGAATGAATATTCACTGAATATTTCGTGTGTAAACAGGGATATGTAGTTATACTGTCATACTAAAGTGTGTGAAACAGTGAGTGAATTAAAAAAAAAAAACTAAACTAAACAACTGCGGGGTATGGAGTAACACCCACTTTTTCACACACCCCAATTACCACATACTCTATAATTGTTTAGTTTAGTTTTTTTTTTTTTTTTTTTTTTTTTTTTATTTTACCCCTTTTTTTTTTTTTTTTTGGTTTATTTTTATTTTTTTTGTTGTTATCTTCTTTTAATCTTTTCGGTCCCCTAAAACCCCTCTCTATTTTCTAATCCCTTTTTCTCCTTATAAAAAATATTAGGTTAAAATCCTCCCATCCATGTGGTGTAGGGCACAAAGTTACCATCTCTATTTTGCATATCATTCTATAGTGTTCATCTCATGTTTTTTCTACACCTCTCCGAGCCCCCTTTACCTCTAAAAAAAAGAAAGTCCGTCTTTTGCTAGAAAAAAAAAACAGAAGGAAACTATAAAGATACAAGAGAGTAGGAGAGATCTCTAAATCACATAAGCAGTGTACTGAGATGGACATAGAAGTGTGAATGTAGTGAATAATACACGGTGAAACTATCTACTATACGAGCACATGATACTCAA
>JABFOV010001583.1:0-24304 GCA_022817685.1 Aradophagus sp. ZL-2020
ATGAGTGATAGACAAACGACTAGACAAGAGAAGAGAACAATAAAAACGATATGAGCATTTAGAAACGATGATAAGCTAAACCGCTGTTTGCGAGCAATACAACTATATAACTAAGAGTACAGGGAGCAGCATCGATAGTGGTAAGGGTTTTTTTTTTTTTCACGCAAAAAACAGCAAAAGAGATGAGGAGAGGTCGCGTGGGCTCGGAGAGGTGTAAAAGGGACAGACATCATTTAATATGAACCTTGAAAAAAAAAAAAAAAAAAAAAAAACTGAAAATGGAATTTGGAATAATAATTTAAATGAATTTCACTGTGGAAATAGAGGTTTTTCCTGTTAACTCTTTATTGATAGACTGATACAGGAGTCTCGTTTCAAAAAACGATTATTGAATGACATATTCGTTGTCAAACAAAGATACTAAAAATTTCATTAGCGATAAATTAAAAAAATTAATTTGTTTTCAAATTGTTTAACATCGTTTGCAAAGACTGATGAAATTATTTGTACCGTTAATCGAGTTTATACTGTAAGTGACACCTTTTGAAAAAACAAATCATGTATTGTTGAAGCGTGATAAAGTCGTTTACAAAAAGCATCGAAAAAAATACAAAACTATTAAATAAATATTGAAATTGTGGTTAAAATATTTATAAAAACATCAAAATTAACTTTTCAAATAAAATACTTGGAAATAAACCAAATATACTTTAAGGCCATTCAATTTACATAACAATTGGATTATTAGTAAAATTCGAATTTTAAATTCAATTTTAAAAAACTGAGTATTATGTTAAAACATAATTTATCGAAGAATAAATTTGAGATATTACAGAAGTAAATTGTATAAAATATAGTTGGGAAAACAAAATCAAAAACTTTTTGCTAAATAAACTTGGAATTTATTTAGGGCGACGTGGTTAACCATTATGGAGGATTGTCTCGAGCGAGCGACCTGCCACCGCACTACATGCATCCGCAGGTGCTGCAGTATCTACGAGCGCAGCAGGAAGCACTGACTGCACCACGAATACCATATCATGTGCCGGGCACGAGATCGCCGCACTTATCGATCGATCCAAAACTTGAAGTGGAGGAGACCGAAAGTCCACCTTTAGAGCTTCGTCGGGGCACTCGTACGCCGCAAGAACGTGCAACAGATAGTCCGCAAGTGGCGCAAGTATACATGATGCATGGAAACGCGCGTTTGCCACATCCGGCATCACATCCTGCAGCACATCCAGCGCCCTATAGTGCAGGTGGCGCTGCGGTGCAGCGCGCTTACTATGATCCACCACCTGCACACTTGCGCTCGCAGTACCCAATGGCCGCGAGTGAAGCGCCACCTACCGACCGCGCCCTGACTCCAGATCGTACACGCAAACAACACCAAGTGGCAACACCACCACAGGTCTCTCCAGTGAACCCGCAAGCGGATTCATTGCTGATGTTATTACAGCGCTACCCGGTTATGTGGCAAGGCATCCTCGCATTGAAAAATGACAGCGCTGCTGTGCAGATGCACTTCGTTTTTGGAAATCCAAATGTTGCACGGGACAGTTTACCATGCAACGGCGATGGCTCCACACCACCGCTCAGGATTGCTCAGAGGATGCGACTTGAGCAGACTCAACTCGATGGAGTCGCGAGGAAGATGCAGGTAAATTTTGAAAAAATTTTTTTCTTTATTTTATCTTAATGTTTAAAGTATTTTCCGTTTTATATTCATGTAACAACGTTCTAAAGTATAAGCTTTTCACTTTATCATGATATATTTTAATTGCAAACTGTTAAAATAAAAATATATTTTGTTGCATTTTGTACAAAAAATAGCTTGCACATTTTTATTATTATTATTATTTCTTTTAATTATTTGATGTGATTTAAATGCAAATATACTTTGTTGCAGACGGACAATGAACACTGTATGTTATTGGCATTACCATGTGGTCGAGATCACCTAGACGTTCTGACACAAAGTAAAAACCTTCAAACTGGGTTCATCACGTACTTACAACAAAAGCAAGCTGCAGGTATTGTTAACATCGCAGCACCGGGATCTCAACAGGTAATGTTTTTGCTAAACTTTGTAATTTATGTATTGTAATATATGTAAAAGTATTTATTGAAAATAGTCATTTAACAAGAAGTTTTTATTAAATTTGGTATTTAATTCATGAAATAATAAAAATGAAAAAATTATTATTCAGTGACAAAAATAAAAACAGCAAATACGTATGATTTCAGCCGGCTTACGTGGTGCACATTTTCCCATCATGTGACTTTGCAAACGAGAGCTTGTCACGCATCGCACCTGATCTGTTGAGTCGCGTCGCCGAATTGGCACATCTACTCATCGTGATCGCCACAGTTTGAAGACGTTAACTTTAATCAGAGATAAGAAGCTCAGAATAACGATTTAAACTTCAACAGATATAGCTACCGTGGCATGAAACTTGAACTACCACGAAGTTTTGTCATCATGAACGAAAGCCACATGACAAATATTGAAAGAGGAAAACAAAATTGTACATATATATTCTTTGCGAATATTTTTATCATGATGTTGACGAATAATGAAATGATAAAGGATAAGGTACGAGACGAACTGCGTAGACGGTAATTCAAGGCCTACGAGAGTGCGGCATTGCGAGCAGCGGGGAGATTAACGAGACGGGATAACATCTCGCGTATCCCCCGGGCGATAGTGCCCGGCCGAACTGCGACAAGTTCGTGCTCGCCCGTGAATCGACGTTTGTGGGAGCGACCGACTGTTATACTTGGTCTCTCCAACAAGCAAGTCGAGCGCATTGCCGCTTTCCAACAAGACGTGCCCATTTCACTAATCCCGCTCTCCCCTTCCCCTCAAAACACACACATACACACCACCCATTTTAATCTTAAATTGAAACTGACTACATTCGATTTAAACGCTCGTCTCTCAACGATTATCGATACCTTCCCTCGAGCTATTCAGATCTAGTGTTCAATATTCTGTACATTTAAGCGAGCCGGCGAAGGCATAACTACTGTGATTTTAATTATTTAACGATAAAAATACAAATATAAATCGATGTATATACACGGACACAGACACACGTACACCGACACATGTAAAACACCCGTACATATACGTGTACCTACATTATACATCAAAATAAATAAGTTAATGAATTAGGAACGTATGCATACGTACGCATACATTCTCGTGTATGCGTTCGTATTCAGATGTTGAAAATTGATACGATAGTTGAGAATGTCTAAGAAAAGAATCCATGTGGCAGGTCGATTAATAATCCACGTGAAATGTGATGTGTTTTTTGTATGATATTGCTCTATTATAAATATCTATGTATTATATATCTGTAACAATAGTAGCTGCTGCCGCTGTCGTCGTCGTCGAAGTTAGAAAGTGATTGATTATAAACATATATATATAAAACTGTAGAATGATCTGTACAATGGAAATAGACCGAACTCTAGACAGACAGTCTGCAAGTAGACTAACATGCGAGACAAGAAAGATGAGCGAACAGGAAAGCATAGGCAGGAAAAAAAAGAACGCAAATTACGCAAATTGATATTTAGCAATATCCCTAGTGTATGATAAATTACCCTTATACTGAAATGTAATATACCTAGCTAGCGCTATGTACATTATACATATTTGTAATGATATTACAATAAACCCACTCTCTCAAGATCGTTCGTATAAGCATCGTTACAGTTAACAGCTACTATTAACGACAACTGCGACCTCTACTTTCACCACTGTACCATCTCTATTAATCGATCCATTGTTGTTACGTCACTTCCCACTACTCTATTACTAATATTATCGCTATCACCCGATTATCACACAACTATCGTTGCTATTCTATTATTCTATCTATCTACTAAAACTTAAACTTATCACTAATACCTACTGCTAGAACTTAAACCCGCTACTGTTGCGTTATCGACTTTTCATTGAACTTACCAAGACCGAGTTCGAGGTAATTCAAGCGCCGAACCGCGTTGCTTGCGAGATTACGAATTAACATGGGGATTAGGGCTATAGGAAAATCATACCTCTGGTATGATCGATCTCATTGACCGTTGACGCCGCCCTCAAAAGGTTCCGTGGACGATCATGGCGTCGCGACGTTTTGTTTCAACTATCATTGTCCATCACTTTTCTTTCACAATATGGTATGCATTCACTTTCTTTCCTTATCTTTCCCTCATCCTCATTTTCTTCCCCTTCAACGCAAAAGCTAGTGCCGTATTTGTTTAATACACTTTGTCGTAGCAAACATAGCTGACGAGTAATCTGGAACGCTGTTATAATTATCATAAAAAACTTATAATTAAGATTAGATTTGTGTGAACTAATCGACGCAAAAGGAAGTTAGGAAATCGAGTAAACTGAATGCAACATTTCTACTTATTTTCACTTTAGTTTCAAAAACATTGTCTTACACCACGATAAGAGGAAACCTTTCGGGTACGTTAATCGCATAAAACGTTAATCAAAGTTTCAAAAGTATGTACATATATTTAATTGATTAACATTATAGTTCACTAATACAGTTATTCTGCAAATCATGTTTATTAATAAAACGGTGTCCCGAATGACGTTCCTCTTATTGGCGTGTTAGTTTTCTTTTTCCGGAAGTGTGGAATTTGCGTTGAAGCGCCGTGACGCCATCGTTGAGATTCCCATCCCTTCTCGACGCGGAACTGAGCGTCGTTCTAGTACGACGTGACTTTAGAAATCGTGTCCGAGATAATGCGCTTACGTGTATAGAAAGAAACAAAGAGAGAGAAAAAATATTCTATATAAGAAAGAAAATATGCAAGTTTCAAATAAGCGTTTACGCTCAACTCTTGCCCGAACTTTAGCTGTTGATTTGAAAAAGAAAAAGTTAAAAAAAATGTTTTTTCACCTTAGTCAAACCGATGTTAACTAAAAACAAAAAAATTTTCCATTTTGAATTGGACGAGAGTCGAGTGTATAGATAAACAGTTATACCGCAGCTGCGCCTAGAACGCGCGTAATTAGCGATTCAATTGTAAATGACGATTATATACATATACCCTATAAGCAAACAATATTAAACAATGTTCTAGGAATTTTATGATATTATATGCTAATAGGGTGTATGTCAAAGGATGGACAGAATGACGTCGAATAATGTTTTTTACCCGCGCTTTTCGTTACATGCGATCGTTCATTCAGATTTGTCATTTTTGTATCTGTACAGATGTTTTGATTTCTGTCTTTAGATGTACATATATGTCGCTTTGCGAAAATGCCGTTCCTTTAAACGTCCATATTTGCAGTAAGTAGTCGGTAACTATGATTGTCACATTTTTTCAGTTTCATTTCGTGATTGAGATTTTGTTTATTGGATTTTTATTGATCCCCAATTTATTTTCTTTGAAATTTCCAACAATTTACAGACATTTTGAAATATTTTTTTAGTAATGTTATAGAGACGTCTTTTTAAATAGTAGTATTTTTTTTGCGCTATTGATGAGCGATATTGACTTTTCATCTCGAACTAGGTATTTTCTGTATTACACTTCGTTCATTTCGTTTCATTTTCTGTGATTAAACCCCGCTGAGGTTGTTAATATTTAATAGCCTCAAGGAGTTGCGTAGGATTAAAGTGCTGCTGCTTCGGAGCGAGAGTTTCTTTGCGATTGGCTACGTGGTCTTTAAGTTATATAGACAGCAAGTTCGTTGTGTCCATCCTTCTAAGATAGTGCGCGTGAGGGAAAGAAACGTTGAGGGAAAGAGACTAAGAGTGAAAGAGCGCGAAAATGGAAGAATGATAATTCTGACTACCGTTTCGCGTGTGTCCGAGCATGTACGAACGAGTGATGTTTGAACGAGCGGTAAAAGCAAAACGATAGCGAGAAATAATTAATAACATTAAAAGTAATGATTATTGTAATCATTGAAATAAAAATTAAGGCAGCGCAGGTACTCCTGAAGCGTGTGCGTGTACAGTGTAAAAGATGCGTTGTGCATATGTACAGAATAGGACTTAAAGTGAACGCGATTCATAAATATGACAAAAAAGTAAAAAAAGAAAAAAAATGGAATAAAACGTAATAATAATGAGTATAATGATACAAATAATATTATTAATGATAATGATTATAATAATAATGATTATAATAACGATAATGAATAAAAGATATTTCAGTTGCGTATAAGTATATTGAGAACTGTGGCGCATGTAATGTTGGACCCTTCGTTCGTATGTACGATCTTTCAGCAACCGATAAACAGATGACAAAACATATATCTTCGTTATATATCGTCTGTTATTAATGTCAGTTGTGTGCTTATACATATATATTGTCTCATATATATGTACGTGCACACACGAGTAAGCACAATGCATGCGTCAACTGTGTCTCTAGTGTCTTGTAAAATATCTGTGAATATTTGAGTTAGTTTCTTCCTATCTTAGGCTATTGGATTATACAAATTTATGTTATTCGTATAAGAAGAATGTACAGATATCACCTTTTTGTTTTGTGTTTTATCGTAGCTATTAATAATTATATGGACATTAACGATAATAATAATTACGATTAAAAATTTAAAATACGACTTTTCATTTTATATGTACCCGTCTTCATATATTTATCTTCTTATTTCAGTTTCAGAGCTATTGACCTGGAACAGTTGAGAATACAGTAGCTTTAATTACAGCAGAGCTTAATAATAATGGCTCTTTATTCTTTTCTCAAACTATTTTTAATGTTACCTGAACATTGCTAATTCCTTTGAGTATGTATCTCATTTTACTATTTCTAGTGCATGCTAAGGCATAATACAAGGATTTTCAAACGTGTTTAAAAATACTATATCCTACATTCAAGTAACATATGACTGATTCAATTGCATTTTGATTAATTCAAATAGATGTTACTTTAATCAATTTTATATATACTTGATTTAAATATTGATTTTAAGTATATTATATGCTTGAGTACGGTTGTCAATTTTGTTTTTTCAGTGATTCATTGAAACCATAGGGCTAAGGATTATTCATTCTTATCCGCAAAATCCATTCCTGTTTATCATATAACTGTTTTTTTATTGTTACAACGATTGTTATATTTACAAAAAATATTATTAATTATGTAAAGTAGAATAACAAATTCCAACCAGCCGTAAAAATTAAAATACTGTAATTAACAAATAAACTTATCGCGATGTAGTAACGTGGTATGTAGATGTAATCGTACATAATACAGAATGTGTAAAAAAATCTGGACGTTACAAATATGTAAGTGAACAATTTTACTAGTATAATCGACGGATTTGTATTTATCCATAAGGGAAAGATTACACAAAATAAAAATATAGCTTCTAGATTGTTTAGATGTGCATTTCGAATACGGTCTACTTCTGGATGCCCACCGCCAGTAGGATTTAAAGTTATTTTATCACCTTTAAACCATATTCTGTCTTCGTTGCTGTGAATAATCTGTGACAACAAATTAATAAATTATATTTTGTTATAAAAATTATATATTTTAAAGTCAATTATGTGATTCTAGATTTTAAATGTTAACTATATATTTCTAGATTGACGTATTTGAGTATTGTTTCTTGAATTAACAAAAAAAGTAGTTTCACCTTATAATAAACTCTCCAACGTCCAGTATACCAAGTAAAAAGTAGTAACTTTAATACAAATATGCTTGTCCAAAAAGCAAATATTGACCATTCAATGTCCAATTCTGCCATTGTGATTTTTTAAAAATTTCAATTTACATGCACGGTAAATTTTTTATGGTATATAACGGACATTTTGATTGATTAAAAAAACGTACTTCCACGTTTCAATAAATTTATTTAAATAAAAGATTAGGTTAGATTGTTAAATAAAATGTTAGGTTAGGTTGTTAAAGTCACTGAACAAACTCAGCAACCTCTTCTTCTTCCTCCTTTTTTGTTGGCACCAAACTATCAAGTTTATACGGCCAAATGTAGCTCAGAAACTATCAGGGAATTTCCATAGTCTAGTTTGTTTTATTCCCTGTCCACTTTGTGAGCTTTGATTAGGCAGTTCAGGATAAACGCGTTCCAACTTTGTATGATATATATTGTACTTTGTATATATATTTAATATATAATATATATTAAATTTATATTTTGTTTTATATTTTCATCCATGACGAAATAACACACATTTATATTCAGGAATAAAATTTCGATTGCTTAAAATAAACAACATTGTTTAATGTGAAATATACTGGAATATTTTATTCGTATTAAATACAAAAGAAAAATGCTTGAGATAATGAAGATGCATACAATTCATGAGATACAAAAGCCGCTTTGTGATTGGCGTCAGTGCTCTCAGATTTTTATTGTTGTCCTTTATGCACAAAGTTCCTCGCGTGTATTTTTAACGAGAGGAACTTGTTCGAGAGAGACAAACCTATAGAATCTGAGAGCACAGATTGGCGAAAAAGAAATATATTACACTTCATAATTGTATAATATTAGTAGTGTAGCATTATATATTTAAACATGTAATTACAATTTTTGATAATTAATAACAATATAATTTTATGTAAAATATGACAAAAATACAATAAAGACGAGTTCTGTTAATGGTAATAATAACATAATTTTTTTTAAATACTGAAATAATTATTTTTTACTTCTTCGTGATCTAGTCAATACAGATGACTCATCGGAATCACTCCTAGTTCTTCCCTTTTTCGCTGCAGGACTTTTGCATGCTTTTTTAACGCTTACTGGAAGTTTTTTCTTTTTTAAATTCGTACTCGGCGTTGCTACAAAATAAAAGAAATGTATTAGACATCAAAAATTTAGAATCGCATGTTTTGTAAGTTATTTTGAGGTACATTTTTTTATAACAATTTATCAAAAACTTTTGATTTTTAATTCTACAAAAAATCTTATAAAATACACCAGTATTACCGTTAAAGTTAAAATTTGTCTTAAGGGGTGCAATAGAGTAAACATTATTTGCGATTTCTATTAAATGCAACTATAATTTTTATTAATCTTATTAATTTTATCAATTAACTTTACTTACAAAATTCTTTTTCATTTCTTAAATGCGATCTTCTTGTGGATCTGCGGGAAACTAAAAAAAAAATCATAAATTTAATAAGACTTTCAGTCATATATTTTATCATATCTGTATTGAAAATACAGTTTTATTTCTTCAAAAGTTTCCATTTAGCTGTGACTTACTTTGATCAGAATCACTGTCTGAATCTGGAACTTTCTTATTTCTTTTTCCTTTTGGTTTAGCAGGTTTTCTTCTTTTATCTAAGAAGATATAAATTAATTAATGTCAGAAATATTGTTGTACAAACGTGCACAAAGAAAAACATGATGTAATCGAGAAATATTTTATGTTACATGTTTTGAATAATACTTTTTCTAATAATGATAAAAAATGAATGAAAAAAAAAGTCATAACATGAACTAATGTTAATGACATTGGAGTACCCCAAATATCTACCAATTTTTTAGTTTTAAGCTATAATATTTTTCTCTGTGTAGAGAATAATTAAATTAACTTACCACCATCAGAATCTGAATCAGATTCAGAAGTTGATGACCGTTGTTTTCTTTTATTTCTTTGACTATTTCTTCCTAAAAACCAACAATTAAAATGTATCACCATAAATATAAAATAACTGATTTTCATTAAACATTTAACACAAGCGGATTATTAATTTTACCTCGATTCTTGGGTTCATTGTCACTTTCATCACTACTGCTGTCGCTATTCTGCATCTGTTTGCGTTTGGTTTGGTTTGTTTTACGTTTTAAAGAAGGTTTGTTTACACGAGGCGGAGGCATTGCTAGTTTATCAGCTAAATTCTCAGCATTTTCTGGTGAATCCATCATTTCTTCAATTTTTTCTTGCAATTCTGTCGCAATATCCTTAGTTTCCGCTTTCTTTTTCCCTTGTTCAGTAATAGTATTCATCGCCCAATAAACAGAATTATGATGAATGACGTCTTTCATTTGTGGTAAAAATTCAATCAAATACCTGAAACCTGTTGTTAATAATAAAACAAAAAATTATTATAGATATTTAATGGAAGTAAAATTCAAATTAATTTGTTCACTGCATTCCTTACTTTTTACGTTAAACTGCAAAAGGGATAAGCAGTAAGATAAATTCTGAAACTGGCTGTCTGTTGAAGCTAGTTTAAATCTTGCACAGATTTTTTCAATAATAGAATCAACGTGTCTTTCTTTTTGGAATAAAGACAATATGAACCTAAAATTAATCATGAATTTAACAATGACTTTGTAACAGTGTAACATATAAATATTTTACTAATATTTCCTCACTTGTTTTTCAACTGATAATTAATAGTATATTTTGTATTAAGGATGAAAAATGAAAAGAATAATTATATACTTTTATTAGTCACTTACTTAACAACTTCTTCAAATTTGTCTGTTTCAATATTTCTTTCAGGATTCGTTAAGCATGATATAATATCAGGCATAATATTGTAAAGTGCATTTCCTTTTTGTGACAGGTCTTTAAAGAATTGTCTTGTGTGTTGTTGAATACCTTCATCGCTATCCATAATGCAAAGAGCCAGTTCTGCTACTTGTCCTTTTACGCGAATCATTTCTCGCATAATTAAGTTCGATAACATTTTGACACAAGTTTTTCGGACATTGACATCTGAATCCTGCAATCTGCAAGTACATTATTATTATTATATTAAATCAACCATTACAAAAAGTGAATGTTTAATTTTGAATATTGTTGGCCAAGATAATTATTTACCTTCCGTAAATGTGGGATGTCCATGGTTCAACTTGATTGGGAAACCTGGTCATTAAATCAGTTAAGCCTATAATAATGTTGCTTCTAATTCCAGGATATGGTGATTTTTGCAAAATTGTTACTAGTAGTTGTAGTTGTTGTTTACAGAAGCTAGAACTAATAGTCATAAATTTGCTTAAAGCAAGTACTGCTGCAGCTTGCACTTCTTCATTGTTATATTTATCAGGATTCTGACAAACTTCCAAAACTGAAGGTCTGTAAAAAAGTATACATTTTGGATAAAAAATTTAAGAACTTGTGTTAATAAAAAAAGATAAAGATATTTATTTATTTTGAATAATTTATTTTAAATAATATTACAATATCATGCGAAAGTGATATCTTAAATGTAGTCTATAAATTACATCTTGTCAGATTTTTTGTACTTACATAAATTTTGACAAAAGGAATTTATCACTCAATAACTCTTTCTCTAGGAAATTATGGATCATTTCTGCATCAGCATCGTCTGCTGTGGCCCCTTCCAAAGCTTCCTCCCCACTTGGTGCATAATCTGTCGTTGAAACATTGTTAATCTGTCGAATAAAACAAAAAAATAACATGTGTTTAAAATAATACAACACAAAATTATTATATAAATACAAAAAGAAGAATAGAAAAACAAATACAGCAAAAAATAATTAATGAAATAAAAACGATAAATAATGAATATATAAAATTAATACCTCTTTGTGACGAATAGAATGTGAAGCACTTGTTGAAAGGACTGAACTCTCTGATCGACGACTTGTCGAATTTTTTGATAATCTATTATGTTTTGTTTTCTTTTTTGCTTCTTGCAAAGCATTTCTACGTTTCATTTCTTTATAGACAGAAGTGTCCACATGAACTATTTGTCTTACTGCCACATGGCCAATAATAATTAAATAATTTCTTAAAACAATTCCACTTATATTTGCCATATCACTTTTATGTTTGATTATTTCAAGCAATATTTTTTGTATTATTTCTTCTGGTTGATCTGCCAACTGCAATTCAAAAAATAGTTTCGAATTCTTGTTTTTTCTAATTATTAACGTATTAAACATATAATTTTCAAATCATGTAAAATTATACATACGTGATAAATAACGTTAATCGCTTCAATGCAAAATGATACAAAACCTTTTTCTTCTTCAAGAGAGTAATTATCTAATACAAGTTTTTTTATTTCCTCAAAAATTTCGTGATCATTAGGATATCTAAACAAAATTATATTATTAAATAAAATTAAAATTACAATTTTTTTTGTTTTTTACTAAATTATATCAGATTATCAAAATTATTGTATAACTTTATGAGTTAAAATATTATTGATAAATAATATACGATATTAACAGAAATGTAACTGAAATATATTTAAATAAATGTACAAACCGATTTGGTGGAGTATTTATTTCCTTATTAGTTTGTTTAATTTTAAGTAACGCTCTGCATGTGTCGCGCGCCAATAATAGATCATCTTTTGATCTTGGACCAAATCCTACTTTTATTAATGCTTCCAAATTTTCAGTAATTATTGCAGTGTCAGACTCAGCAATCAATGTTAATAGCAATAAAGCTCCTCTACTTTTCGTTGGTGTGGAATTGGTTAATTTCATTGCAAATGTTTCCCATAAAACCTTATTATATTTTTGTGACAAAAAAAATTTAATGTTAATAGTTAACATGAATGATTAGTAAGATTATGATTAAGTGAACATAAAGAAATGATTGATCTTATTAACCATTCATGTTGCTTTTACAATTTTATACAAAAATAATTTATGTAATTCATGCAGAATTTAATAATCAATTTTATTAGATTCAAAATGAAACTAACTTTTAAAATTTCATTGTCTATGTCATTGTTTTTTCTCCATAAAGCCATTAAATTGGCTAAAGCTTTCACTTGACCTCCTTCAAGATTCTTCAAAAGCTCTAATAATTTATTAACGTTGGTTAGAGCTTTTTGCCGTTCATTTTGATCAGGCTCACATGCTAAATACACATTTTTGTAAACTATAGCGACATTGTTGTTCACAGATGAATCTCGATAGAAAACTTGGAACAATGCTTTGTTGAAACCTTTTTCTGCACCTGCCACTTTGAATTGATATGCAGTCCCAAGAAATGTGCATGATTCTACTGCATCGCCAATTGTCGTTGAAAAAAGTAAATTTTCAGCCATCGGTAAGGATTTTTCCAATTCTTTTGCAAATTCATAACATTGCTAACAATTGTAGAAAATATTTTAAATTATTTTTATACTTTAACGTGATCGATTAGAAAGTATACACATGTAAATGAAATTGAATAAGAAAGTAACAAGTGATGTTATGTACTGAGTAAAAGAAAACAGTAATTTTATATTTTACCTTTAAATAGTTTACTAGCATTGAAGCTGTCTTAATTTTTTCTCTTTGAACTTGACTGGTCCTTTCATTCATATGTTTATCAGCATCATTAATACCTTCTTTCATATCTATATTTTTAACATTTTCTGAATCTATGAAAATTTTGTACAGCAATGCGAGTAAACCTCTTTCATGATTTTCAAGATCTACGTTATCCATTCCTTTCATATTGTAAATTTTTTTACTAACTTTATTAGTTAAAACCACAGCCTCCTTAATTTTTCCTTTCAACATCATTTGTCGAATTTTTTCAAAAATGACATCATTTAATTCTATGTCTTCGTTGTATTCATCTTCATTTTCTGAAAAAAATTTATTTATTTTATTTATTTATTTATTTATTTATTTATTTATTTACGGGATATACCCTTTATATATTACAAAAGTAATGTTGACACTTGGGTTAACAAAAGAAAACATGTAGCCGCAAAAAACATAAATGATTGCATAGAAAGAAAATAAAATAATGGCTTATAAGCAAAAAGAATAAAATAAAAATGATATACGCAAAAGTTAAATAAATAAATTTGTTCATTATTAAATATAACATGCGATAAGTTTTACATCTAAAGCAATAATGAATATTTAGGAAATTCAATTTGAGCTATATTAATAAGAACAGTATTTAAGTGTTTAAAATTCGTAGCAATTAGATTTCCGTAACTATGAGCAGAATATTTACACAGTATTTAGATAAATTAATTGGTAATTTTGGTATTAAACGATAATAAAACAAAAAATTTATTAAAATGTAAATTACCAAATTTTTTCCATATAGCCATAAACATACGTACCTTTGTCAGCAAGAATGTCTTTAATTGCATTATGAATTACTGGACCCTGTGTTTCCCAGAGTTCATATCTGACGTCTGCTCCTGGACCACTTTTAGCTACAACTACAGCTTGAATTTCAGCCAATTTTTCTTTAGCTTTTTCCAGTTGCTTTACAATATCCTCTTTATTCATCTAAAATATAAATACAAATGTTAAATGTCATTGTTTGTTTGATTAATACTACATCAACTTTATAAATATTTTAAAACTATCCAAACATTTCTAAAAGTTTAATAATTAAATTATGAATATTGCCTTTTAATGAAAACTTACTTTGGCAGCATAGGGATTTCCCTCTAAAAGAGCTCGAAGTAGTTGTAGTGCATGTTTGCGTACGATTGCAGCTTTATCTTCCAAACGTAAAGCAGCGCATTTCAAAAGTTTTCCTTGTCTCATCAAGGGAACAGCTCCTTCAGAGCAAAGATGCTGCCATATCTGTAAAACTTTAGACCTAGTGTAAGCGTTGGAGTCTAAAATATGTTCCATAAGAATATCCAAACACATGTCTCTTTGTTCCTTTCGATCTTCATCCAAATTTTCCGCAGTTAAACATTCTACTATGATACCACCGATAATATCCAAGATACAATTTCTGATGACGTAGTTCTAAAACAAATACAATATTTTGTTACAAAATTGTTTTCAATTAGTATTATTGTCAAAAATGATTGATAAAACTATTTTGAGATAGTAAGAAATAAATATTTGTTGCAAATATTTTAATATGAACATACATCATTTGAAAGATGCTCAGTCAAATCATCTAAACTTGGTAACAATAAACTGGGTTTCGAAGATAGTGTTTCCAAAAAGACTGCAATGTTTTTGGCGTTTGAATCTTCAATAGTGGTATTCCCAATTTCTTGAATAATGTTTTCAATTAACTTGTTGCAGTTGCATTTTGTCGTCATATATATAATGCCTTGACTCATTGGTACTGAGAGATTTTCGTATGTTTTCACCAACTGTAAAATAAAACGTACAGGTACTGGTAAAAAGTATTGCTGCATATTTTTATCAAAATGGACATTTATAACAGCAATTATATTATGTATATTGTTATTTACCTGTATAATATGAATTACACATGTAAGTCCATAATTGTATCTTTTGATGAAAACACCCAGTATCTAAAAATTATACCAATTTTAATATAGTAATATTCAGTTGCGTTTATATTGATAAAGACGGTATATCTACTTATAATTAAATTATATTGTTATTATTATACTAACTTCAAAAATAGTTTCACTTAATTGCTTCATTGAACTGTCTTTAAATGTTTCCAAAACTTTGTAACAAGCTTGAGTTACAGTGCTAAAAAATGAAACATAGATTTACATAAATTTCAACAATCATTTTGATAATTTTGATTCAATAGTATTGTACACAAAGTTATTACGTTATAAATGAGTCTTCAATGATGGGTGGATGCCAGAACTGCTGCAAAGGTAACTGTACCCAACGATGAATAAGGATAAATATATTTTGCCTTTTTGATTCCCATTCTTCTTCATTGTCTGATTTGTGTGCTGATTTTTTTTTCTGTTTGGTAGTAACAAAATTCTTATTAATATAGTACAGAAAAACACAAATAATGTGACGTAAGTATATATTTTTTTTGCATTACATAAATTGTATATTTATTCAACTATCTGAATTGTTGATGTAAGCCAAAATTTAAGACAATTAATTTTAACAAAGATGAGAAAATATTTTTATATTGTTTAGAAAAATAATAATTTTCATAGGTGTTTATTTATATAAATGTACTTACTTTACCAATGTTGTTCATATTATGATCATCACTATTGTAAATTCGATTATTCATGTTGCATATAAAATTAGAGAACAAGTATGCAAACATTTTACAAACACAACGATACTGATCTTTTTCTGTTGTTTCTAAATCATTTATGTCATCAATACTTTCGATTTTATTAATGAGTGTTTCAAGACCTAAAACGTTGAAGAAATTAATATAATAAATAATATATATATATAATAAATAGTATGTAGATTAATTTAGACATATAAAGTCATTTTTTAACATAAAATACTGAAAACAAAACAAAATTAACCTCTTGTAAGCCTATCAAGTGCTTTTATCGTGGTAGAAAATTCAACTTTATTTCCATGAAGTAAGAAAGAAAAGAACGTATCAAAATGATTCAAAATAAAAAATGGTCCTTTTTCAATTATACTAGCTTTTACTCCTGAAACAAATTCATTGTTAAATATCGCACATTAACAATTATTTTAACTTATATATATATATTGATAATTTTAAGTGTATAAATTTACCGTCTAATGCTTGATGTAAATGTTTTTGTGAAATAACATTTTCGACAATATATTGACCGGGTACATCTTTCAAAAGTTCATCTTTATCCAAAGGAATTACAAACTCCTTCATTGTGGCTAAATTTATAAACCTTCATGTAAAGTAAAAAATAAAATAGAAAGAAAAAAAGACAATTTAAAGTGATTAGTTTACTATTACATTTGTACTATTACATTTGTAGTAAACATGATTTATAGTAATGTTGAGTAATTCAAATTTGATTTTTCTTACCAATCATTCAATCTCAAATCAATTAAACACTGAAAATCAATCAATCAAACCCATGATAAGAGATGAAAACAAATAACCGTCTTCTCAAGAACCAACTGTTTACCAGTTTCATGTTTGAATTTAGCATCGCCAATACATTAAATTCAAAATTACTATTTTTCCGTTTGCATGATTTGCATTTGTCATGTTCGCAAATTATTCACAACTGTTGTCGTCGATTTATCTTTCTCTTTTTCTCCTTTCAAGATACTACTAGAGAAAGATAGACCGCAGTAACAGATAGGAATAAATTTCTGAGTATGCCCATTAATTAAGAGGACAAATTTGAGAATTTGATTGGTTAATGAAAATTGTAGTCATACAAATTTATCATTATTTTTTTGATAAAACTCTAGGGTTTAAAGGAATTAAATCTGTTTCTATGTATCACTAGGGGAAAAAGAACTAAAGATTGTGAGTACGATTTGTTAAAAAAATAAAATTTAGGCATGTATACAATGTATCCAACTAAATAGAAAAATGCACATAGTGGCATGTTTAGTTAACAATATTTTGTATTGAAAAGAACGCATTTATATAAATTGAATCGGCTACCTTTTACATACAAAACATTATTGGCAACCAAAGACGCCAAATATGTTAGCTGACTAAGTTGGCTATTGCATGGCTACCAACACTATATGTTATAGAATGTTCCTTCATGTAAATTGGCGCTGGATTAGAATTTTTTTTTCCCTAGTGTACCTATGAGTGCTATTTAGAAGTATAACACATAACATAATATTACTCCAATTTTCTTTTTAGTCAGTGTATTTATCTAAAAATACACAAAGGTAGGAATAAATGTACATAGTATTGAACTCATTGTATCTATATTTGTGTATCAACATACATACTTGAGTGATTTTAACGTTATAATAAGGCATTGACTTGTTGTAGGTTAGATTATTTGAAGATTTATTAAAGATCCAAGAGGTGATTTTAAATTTTACACATACACGGCTGAAAAAATTATAAATTCAATGTTTACATTGAATAAAATAGTTAATTTATGTTAAAATGGTAAGTTTGTTTGCATTACACTTCTAATATCAGGTATATTTATTTATTTACCTAACTCAGTGGGAAAAATGCTTCTTCTCCCACTTGTGACTTTGCCACTCGTATAAGCAATCGGTAAAAAAGCAATATCAAGTCATGTCGAATTGACACAACTTGCTTGTTGTCAATTTGACACTTATTGTTTTACTTTATATATTAGTGTTTAAATAATCAAATTTTATTCTAATGATTTGTTTCTTAATTGAATGTAAATTAAATACAAGATTATATTAATCAATTACTTTAGAATATATTCTATTTATAAATAATATATGTTTATAAATATTTATAAATAAATTAATAAATAAACAACAAAATGAAAATTTAGCTTGTAACATGATTACTTATCGTCAGTTCAATGAAAGAAGGTGCCACCTCGGCATTTGATTAAAAAAGGTGCCATGTAGATACTAACGTAGACCAAGGTGGCACCTTTTTCAATCAAACGCCGAGGTGGCACTTTCTTCCACTGAACTGACGTTATGTATTTTATACACATTTTCTTTTATAGGCATCCAATGATGGTATTCCGCCAACTGCGATACCTGGATACCCAACAACCGGACCAAATATGGCTTCCACCTTTGTGCCACCTATTTTACCAACGGCTCCATTTATTCCTCCTCCAGGATTACCTCCAGGACCACCTACAATAATGCCACCACAATTTTCTATACCGCCTCCAGGCTTTGGCTTTCCCATATCTACTGCTACACCAGAACCTGGAGTAATATGTATGTTTTATTGAAAAAAAATAAAAAAATTTTATTTTGCAACAATAATTATATAACAAATAGCCTTTAAAAGAAAAACAAATATCCAGAAAACAGAATTTTTTTAACACTTCTAACTTCTGCTGTTACAATGGAATTGTATTTTATATATCTTTAGCTGCACCTCCACAAATAACAGTTACGGGTATTGCACCGACAATATCAACAGCAACAACAACTTCTTCAAATATTACCTCTGACGCAATGAGTTCTTCAACATCGGAACAGAAATCCGACTGGTCTGAACATAAGGCTCCAGATGGGCGCACTTACTATTACAATAGTCGAACCAAGCAATCCCTGTGGGAAAAGCCAGACGAATTAAAAACTCCAAGCGAATTGTTACTATCGCAATGTCCGTGGAAGGAGTACAAATCTGAAAATGGGAAAGTATATTATCACAATGTGACAACAAAGGAATCAAGGTGGACTATTCCATCAGAATTAGAAGAATTAAAGAACAAAATTGCTGCTGAAGAAGCAGCGTCTGCTGCAGCGTCATCGGCGAATTCAAATAATGCGTGAGTATTTAAACAAATCGAAAAAAAAAAAAAAAAATAGTGTAATTAAATTAAATTATCAATTATTAAAAAAAAGTGGTCTATTTTTTGTTTTTCTCAAAATAATGAACATAAATGAAGCTCATTTTTATTGTTTATGTAATATTATCTGATAAATATTTTCAGAACTACAATATCTGCATCACATACGAACTCGAGTATACCAAACATGACGGACTCTAGTAGGAAATCTGCAATTGAGCAAGCTATGGCAGCTACACTTGCGGCGATAAATATTCCAACGCCTCCAACAAAGCCTGATGAGGACAGCAATTCTGCAAAGGGTTCTGTGAATGGTAGTCGTACAAGTACTCCAGAACCTAAGATGCAATTTAAGGATAAGAAAGAAGCTATTGAAGCTTTTAAAGAATTACTCAAAGAAAGGGACGTTCCATCGAACGCAACGTGGGAACAAGCGGTAAAAATGATTCAAAATGATCCTCGTTATCCACAAATGAAAAAATTAAATGAGCGTAAACAAGCTTTTAACGCTTATAAAACACAAAAACTCAAAGAGGAACGAGAAATGGAGAGATTACGGTTAGTCATATTGATGAAGCAAAGAAACATACACACAAACAAATAAAGTAGCTAGATTGTAGTTAAAACAATTGTTTTGTGCCTGAACTTGTGTTTAACGATAAAAAAATAATATTTGTAAATTGCTTTTTCCAGGTTAAAAAAGGCAAAAGAAGAGTTGGAAAAGTTTTTGCTGGAGAATAATAAGATGACCAGTAGCACAAAGTATTACAAATGTGAAGAGATGTATGGAAATCTCGAGGTATGGCGCTCAGTCGGTGATTCAGATCGGCGTGACATCTATGAAGATGTCATTTTCAATTTAGCGAAACGAGAGAAGGAAGAAGCGAAGCAATTGAAAAAGAGAAATACCAAAAGATTGGCACAAGTGTTGGATACAATGACAGACGTTACTTATAGAACGACCTGGCAAGAAGCACAAGTATTACTCTTGCAACATTCCTCATTTGCTGATGATGCCGATCTTTTACAAATGGACAAGGAAGATGCACTTCTTGTTTTCGAAAATCATATTCGTCAATTAGAAAAAGATGAAGAAGAAGAGAAAGAGCGTGAAAAGAAACGCAGAAAAAGGCAGGAAAGAAAAAATAGGGATGGATTTCTTGTACGTTGAAATAAAATGTTTTGTTTGATTTAAAGGCAAACGAAAATGAACATCATATATTAAAGTTAAAACATCACCTTATCAGTTAAATCATAAATTTTTCTTGTGGCAAACACAGCCAAATTTTTGTCAAAATCATTTATTGTTTACATACTTATACTTATGAAATTGTTTGATGTATGTTTGTTTATAAAATTTTATTTTTAAGACAAGGAAAGATAAGAAAACGTTACTTTGAAAAAATGTTATCTATCTTTTTTGAAAACGATTATTTTGAAATGTTGGATGTATGATCTTTGATACTTAAATATCAGTATATTATTTTTAACAAGATTTATAATATAATATTAATGTTCTTAGAGTCTACTGGATGAACTGCACGAGCAAGGAAAACTTACATCAATGTCACTGTGGGTAGAATTATATCCAATGTTATCTGCAGACTTAAGATTTTCTGCTATGCTGGGTCAGTCTGGGTCAACACCTTTAGATTTATTTAAATTTTACGTCGAAGACCTTAAATCACGATTTCATGATGAGAAGAAGGTTATACGCGAGATATTGAAAGATAAAAACTTTGAAGTTCAAGTAGACACGACTTTTGAAGAATTTGCTACAGTTGTTTGCGAGGACAGAAAGTCAGCCACTTTGGATGCTGGAAACGTTAAGCTCACGTATAATTTGTTGCTTGAAAAAGCGGAAGCAAGGGAAAAAGAACGACTTAAAGAAGAAGCCCGAAAATTGAAGAAACTTGAAGCTGGTTTGAAAGCTTTGTTCAAAGCTCTTAATGTAGATTATCAGACTGCATGGGATGAAATTCGCAGTAAAATTGAAGAAGAGCCTGATTTTAAAGCCGTTACAGTGGAAAGTGAGAGAATTCGTATTTTCAAGGAATATCAGCATGAATTAGAGGAGAGTTGCAGTCATCATCATATCAAAAGCAAAAAGAAACGGCCGAAGAAGAATAAGAAGAAGTCTGTATCAAGATCTCACAGTGTAAGTTGAATTGCTTTTAATTTTACAATTGTTCAGACATTTTCCAGTAATATACTGAATGATAGAAAATAATTCAATTTCCTTTTCTTTTTTTTTTTTTTTTTTTCAATTTTATTATAGGAATCCGAAGGAAGTGAAAGAGGAATGAAAAAGAAAAGGCATAAATCTCGTTCTCCTAGTTTAGTAAGTAAATCTGACAGTTCAGAGTCAGAAACTAAGAAAACCAAACGAAAGAAGAGTAAAAAGAAGAATAGGGGAAGAAGTCCGTCTGTAAGTTGTAAAATATTGAAATAAATGAGGGATGTGTTACAAGCTGAATTTCTAGAATATATTTTGTAAATGGCTTGATAGTAGCATTTGACAGTGGTTTGTTTTGACATTTAATAGTGCTATTAGATAGTAATTTGATTAAAAGATAAAATAAAGTGTTACAAATATATACTTGTGTATATATAAAAATATTCCACATACCGGTTTCATCACCTATGATATATTTTGAGAAACACATAACAACATAAAACACATTTCTCATTGTAGTGAAAAATGAATACTCTACTTCTATCACGTTTATTTATAAAATTAATATACTTTTACATTTCGTTTGCAGCGTTCACATTCAAGATTGCAATCTTCTGATGAATCAACGGAAACCAAACGAAAGGAAGACAAGTATCGTAGGTTGTCCGTTCAAAGTGAAGGTTCAGTGATCGAGAACAATGACGAACATGAATTGTCCGAGCAGGAATTGGAAAAACAACGAGCGCAACTTTTACGTGAACTGCAAATGCAACAAGAAGAAAATTAAACTCTGCAAAACATCGCACTAATTATCATCATGTATGAAATTTAGAGTTTTTTTAAATATTTGTATACAGTTCAAATTTTTTAATAAAAAGAGTTTGCGACAATGGAGAACGTTTGTTTCATATAAATAAAACAAAATTTGTTTTTAGACACACGAGTTATTTAATAAAACATATACATACTTTACATCAAATTTTATTGACATCCATTACCAATTCCATGAAAATAATTGTTTAATATACTGGAAACATTGCTTTTAATTAATACACAATTTCTTGTCACTGAATTCTTGTGTCACCTGTTTCGATATCATTAAAAGATTTATCAGCATTTATGATTCAAACAGTTTCTAAAAAACAATTTTAATTGACATTTTTTTCTCTGTCAATAGAGATAAGGCGGGGAACTGTTACAAAAATTTATTAAAATCAATAGCATTAAATATATTTTTTATCTTTTAATTCAACACCGATAAGCGAAAAAAATAGTTTACAGTTTATATAATAAAAACTATTTGTTTTGTCATACGAATGTTATTTTGCCGATACAAATTAGGCATTTTAATTTTGTGTATTAATCTTACGATCTAGACAAATAACCGCTGGAATTTCTAATATTCATTCCCTTCTTGCATTCCTGCCGTTTAATTAAAATTGCAATTGTAACCATTTAAATTATTTTTAAATGATAAGCAAAAAGAATTTTAAATTTTGTCTTAAAAATTGTTTGTATGAACTTTACAGCTTCATAACTTATGAAAAAAATGTCATGAACATACGGATTATAAGTGACTGGAATTATTGACTGGAATATGACATTTCCTCAATTCGACTAAGATTTGTTGTAAAGATAAAACAAACAGGCTTTTGTAACTTCACAAACTGTCGATGTTAGAGTTTTTCAAAGCTCAATATGCACAAAAATCATTTTGAATCTGTGCTATTCTAAACATGCTTATATTTTTTCTTTTTTTTTTTTTTTTTCAATTACATTATATATTCGATGTTTCGACTTAACTTTCAATCAATTTTTTTTTTTAATTATATTATTTTAATTTACTATTTAATTATAAGTTTATATATCATGTTCGCCTTCATATTGTAAAAGTCTATTATTGAATGATTTATAATAATTTATTTTTATGATTTGTATAATATCATGTTATTAATCTAAAATGAAACAATTTTATGATTTACTAACACTTTATACAAAACATCCATTTAGTACCGGACCGTATTTTACAAATAAAAGTTTGCAACAGAATCTATCTATAGGATCGATTAAACAGATTATCATTTGAAAATGATTCCTTAATTTAATTATCTTATTGGAAAACCCGGTTAGATGATCGATGGTAATCTTTTTCTTTAGTTATAAAATTAACGATTGAATTAAAATGAGAGAATAGCTCAAATAACAATTTTCGATTCAAAAAAAGAGTTCTTATAATTTAATTAAATAGTTCAATTAAATTATTTATACCTCTTATGGATACTTTTTACACTCTTAGAAAAGTCTGTTTATTATACAAAATTTTCTTATAATAAAATTAGTTTTATAATACATGGAACCTGTTTATTACTTGTTCTCGCCGTAATTAACATTTTGCTGTGATCAGAGTATGTTAATACCTTAACCATTGCGTTACGAACTAGTTCATTGGCACGTTTACAAGCGCTTTTTATTGTACAGGGAGACAATTACCGAGATAATGACATTCTAGAGCTAATGCATATTTGAGTTATGAATCAAAGCCTGTTACAGTTACAATTTCTTTGAACTTGTGATTTTTTGTTATTAAGTCTTAAGACAAACTGAGAATTAACTAAAAAAATTAAAAAATATTTGATCGATTCAATAAAACATTTGGTCATAAGAATAACGATTTATAAGAAAAAAAGATAAGAAAAAAAATGAAGAATTACGAAAAGTTGTCGTTTTGAAAATACAAAAAAAAATTAAGAAAATGTTATCTGCATCTTTACAATAAAAATAATTGCAATTAAAAAAAAAAAAAAAAGAATTGAAAATAGACAATCAAACATACATTTTTATTATTTAGGTTTTATTTTTATTTTTTTTTTTTTTTTTTTTTTTTTTTGTTTTTTTTTTTTTTTTTTTTTTTCTTTTTTTTTTCACTATAAGATTAAATATTTTATTTTTAACTCTTTTTATAACATCCTTTAGTATCACATTTCTCTCCCCTTCTCTCTTTCCCTCATCTTCTCTCTCCTCTCTCATCTCTCTATAACGTATGACATCACCTGCTCG
>JABFOV010001584.1:0-24301 GCA_022817685.1 Aradophagus sp. ZL-2020
ACGATAATGGTTATTTTACTAAATATAGGTATATACTTAATATTTGACTAAACACACGTTCGATTCAATTATCGGGTAGATCCGATCTGACCTGGATTATGCAAACATGAGTTCGATTCGATTTTCGGTTAGATCCAACCAACCCTCAATTTTGTGAACACGAGTCTATTCGATTTACTCGATCGATTCGATCTACCCTGGGCACTGAACATGCTATTATATTTCAGTGAGGAACCTTGTTTTTATTGCGAAAGCGAATTCTATCTTATTTTATCTTATAGAAAGATGATTTTTGTAAAACATTTTTGTTAAGTTAAAAATTAAAAGTGATTCTGGTGTCGATTCCATGAAATTATTTTAACAAAGTTTAGATTTCAAATTTGGCGCCAAAATAATGATATTGCTAATTAGATGAAAACGAAATAAAAAAGTCAATTTTTCAAGTAATATGTTATCTAAAAACTTTTCTATAATTTTCGCCTACTTTTTTAGGTTATTTCAACCAAAAAAAATCACACGTCGGTATTGCAGGAATCTTCAGAATTTATTTAACATGCCATCCTCTTAAAAGTTTTAAAAGCAAATGTTTATCAATAAATAAACGGTTTGACTAATTCAAATTAGATAAATATAAAATGGCTGATAAACAACCAAAACATTATTTCCCACCTAAGGACTATTGACCTTTTTTGTAGTCGGACAAAAAGAAAATATTGATGTTTATTTAATAAGCAATATTTTTTCAAAGTGATAGAATGAATAGACTATCGTCATTTTGAAAAATGATTCGATTCAAGTGCTCGACGTATATATTTCTTTATTATTAAAAAAAAAAAAAGAAAAATCTAGTACTGAATTAGTAATTCAGTCGCTCTTTTATTTCAAATGAAAGTTAATTATTGAATATATATCTTTTTGTCGGCTTATTTCCTCTGATTAAATTCTAATGAATGAGCACGTCAACACTTGGCTCTTGTCACCAAGCCCAACAAAAACTCTACTAATTATCTAAAGTAAACAAGCCAAATATATACTTTTTTATTAAAATATCCATCTTGAAAATGTTTCTCCAAAAACTATTGGCGTTTTCACTTTCGAACAACTGGTTGAATTAATAAAGGACAGACAATTCAGTTCACATAAGTGCATCCTTTATTAATCCAACCAGTTGTTCGAAAGTGAAAACGCCATACTTCAACTCTCCGGAAATGTAAAAATGCGTTTTTTCTTGATTTTTGTTTTCTTAAATGAGGATAAAAATACCAAAATGACGTAAGTCGCACAATTTGTTGTTTTGGCTACAACTTCTAATTACTACAAAAGAAGTCAGTCTTTAAACTCAAACAGCTTTTGGAATATGTTCGCGAACTAACTTAAAAAATAGGTTAAAATTATATGTACGTTTTCTTGTAAAATATGATTAAAAGAAATGTCATCATTTTAATTTATTTATCAATATCATGGTTTTGGCGGCGTTTTTCCAATTTAACTTAAAAAGTGTCGGTGAAAGTTTTTTTTAATGAAACGTGATCTACAAATTTGATGTTTCAACACAAAACCAGAATAAATTGGCCTGTTGTGTATGATTTTCAATAGTACGTGTAATTTTAATCTATTTATCGATATCATGGTTTTGACTACAATATCCAATTACTATAAAAGAGGTTAAACTCAAATATCTTTTTGAATACACTCCAACTTCGAGAAAGTTAAAAAGAAAACCTTGGCAAAGTTAAGATTTCTAACCTATAAAAAAAATGAAACAACCAATCAAAATGAAGCAAGCTGTCCACGTGACTTCCAGTCCCAATGTTTAACTTTCTCGAGGTCGAACTAACCTAAAAAATAGGTTAAAATTATGGGTTTCTTTTTTTTGTAAAATATGATTTAAAAAGCAAGCTGTCCACGTGACTTCCAGTTCCAATGTTTAACTTTCTCGAGGTCGAACTAACCTAAAAAATAGGTTAAAATTATGGGTTCCTTTTTCCTGTAAAATATGATTTAAAAAAATGTCATATTTCAATTTATTTATCAATATCATAATTTTGGCGGCAATTCTTAAATTTAACCTAAAAAGTGTCGGTAAATAATACAAGAAAATGTTCTTATAAAACGTCATCTGCAAATTTGATGTTTCAACACGAAATCAAAATAAATTGTTCTATTTTGTATGATTTTCAGTTGTACGTGTAATTGTCATCCATCCATCGATATCACGATTTTGGCGGCAATTTTCAAATCGCGAACTCGGCGATCCATTTGCTGATCCCCCTAAGCGGATCGCACGTTCTCGTCATGGAAAGTACACGACAACCGTGCATACACCGAGCGACTGATAAAACGCTGGCAAAGCTATCGCGGTATTAAAGAAGACGCGCGTGCGTCGTTTGTATGATATTGACGCCCGGGCAACCTAGTCGCAAAACACATCAATGAGTGTGACGAGGTATGACGATGTACGCAAGAGCAGGATATCGGAAAGGTTGTTCAGCAAGAAATCGAGTTTAGCCGGAATCCACAGTAGTAGAGCTCGGTTGAGTCAGGCCGCCGCGTCGAGTCGCGATTATACCACTCCGCCGAATCGGACGGGCCTGGCTGGACGAATCCGCGCTCCGGAAACACGTTAGAATATCACTTTGCCGCAGTCACGGGAGACGATACAATCGCTCGATAGATAACAAATTTTTCAATTCGACCTACATGACATCTCAAATCCACGCTCGCTAATTCAATTGTTGGTTTCAAGTTGGTGCCTTTTTCTCGTCCAAACAGACTCGAAAGCACATTCGCTCGAGGCAGTGGCGGTCGGGAAATGGATACGCTTTTGTTAATATGATGTTGAGAAGGTAGGTAGGACTTTTGCAATGGTATGTTTGTTGATTAAAGATGGTAGTCTTTGTCTTGCAAAAGAATTGGCGGAATTGGGTAGGATGGTGCGAATTGCAATAATTTGGCTTGGGAAGATTGTAACTGTGTAGTTTTGATTCAACTCGGCACGTTTCAAACATTTGGAGTTGGTTTTTAATTTAAAAGTGAGTCATTTGATGTCAAACTTTTCGTATTGCAATTTCAGTGTGTGCGATTCCTTTGGAGGAAAGCTGAATGAACGTTAAGTGCATTGATTAAACATATATATACGTATGTATAGTTATATATTCATAGGTATATATATATATGTATATATATGTGTCTTGCTTGAATATTTCAAAAAGTTAGACGCCAGTTGAAAAGTAAACAAAATACATTTGAAATATTTTCATTTTTCTTTTAAATATATATGTATTGTGATAAATTGGACTTTTTTTTTTTTTTTTTTTGATAGCAGACAACTTTTTTGGCGAACCTTCCCCCCTCCCATTGATAATTTTACATTGCATATTTTAAGAATTTATTAAAAAGCTGAAAACAAGTATTTAGGTAATTTAAGAAAATTAATAAGTTGCAATTATTTTATTTACAATGACCAAATCACATGCGCAGAGATCCATTGTTTTACGTCTGCGCATATCTTTTGTTGGGATTTAATTGTGATTAAATGGAAGTATTTTTTAAAGTTGATTTTGCATTATCAAAGATATTATTGAATATCGATTTTATATTAAGAAAAAAAACTTTTAAAATAATAATATGGATTGCTGAAACGACAGTCTTGGACTGTAAATCTTGTTTAATTTTTAGAGTTATTAATTTGAGACGAGCTTGAAATAATTGAATTCTATTAGTCAAATGTAAATTAAAAAAAGTGCATGATTAACTCAATTTAAATATACTCAAATGTAGTAAAATCTAGCTGTAATCCAACTTTAATTTTTATTTATGTTAATTTACTAATTGATAAAATTAATCAGTGTTAAAAGATTAAGTAAAATCGAGTAAATTCAACAATATTTGAAAGATAAATCCAAGGCAAATTGTGTAATTGAATAAGATTTCTTGAATGGCAAGTTTGGATTTTAAAATTGGCGCCAAAACCATGGTATTGTCACTTGGATATAAATTGTACAAAAATGTCAAGCAATGAAAAAAAGATCAATTTTTCGTTACATTTTCTTTGATTTCATGCAATTCAAAATTTTTTTTTCGATAATTTTGAATAAGAAAAGTTTTTTGCACTTTTAACCTATTTTTTGGGTTAATTCAACTATGTTAAAAACTATGATATAGTTTTTATTTAATTTTGGTTTGTAAAAAGTAATTTTAAACTGTAAAAAATTTGTATTTCAATTTTTAAAACTTATTTTTATAGTTTTTTTGCAGTGTAATTGAAATTCTTTTAAAATTGCTTTTTATTGTCAAAGTCTCAAAATTTATTCGATACATGATAGGATTTCAAAGTTCGTTGAAATCAATAGGTTTTGTAGTGTAAACTTTATTTTTAAGGTATCATTATTGAAGATAGACTAATCGTGTCATGTCCGAGGATATTGGAGGCCATTCAATTGCATCGCCTTTCCAAATCCACTTATTTTCACGAATTTAACAGAATTACTCGAATTCTGATTGGTACATACAAATCACTCTAATCACAAAGAAATTAAAAAAAAAAAAAAAACAAAACAAAAATTTTTTTAAAAAAACCTAAAAAAAAAAAAAAATAAAAAATAAAAAAAAAAAAGAAATAAATAAAAAAAATTTATATATATATATATATTTATTTTTTCGTATACTAATTTCTATATTTTTTATGTATTCTATAACTGTGTAATTTTATTTTACAGTTTTCGTGAGAAAAATATTCTCATAAATTAATATACCGTGATCGTCCTCATCTAAAACTAAAAAATGTTGCGTCTGAGCCAAAAATTATAAATTTCTTCGATCACACGTTTGTACAAATTTTCATTTTAATATTATATAAAAAATGACCGATATCGTGGAAGGATATTAAATTAATATTAGTATTATATATATAGTATTTTGGACACTGTATGATTACTTGGAATTGAAGTATGTGACAAACTGTCAAATGATTGAGAATCATCTTTCTTTTCGAACAGTTGACGAAAGAATGCAAATCTTTCAGCTTTTGTAAAACGTTCAACTTCGTATACTTCGCCTTGCTCTTTTTGAAACAATGATGTTAGCTGTTTAAAAAGATACCATCATTTTAAATTATTAAAATACATTAAAGATGTTAATGTATACATTCGTACGTTGAAAAAATATTAATTTTAAGTGTAATCGTAGTTTAAGTGAAATATACTTGACTCGAGTAATTTTATTATGAATGCAATTAAGTGCATTAAATATAATATAAACTTGAATGCAATGTTCAGGTATATACATAAAGATAGAAAAATTAAATTGAGCGAAATTCAAATCAATTTATCAATGTTAAACGTTAAAATCAAAATTCACCTCTGGAGGTATATTTTTGTTAGCTGCGGTTGCAGTAACAATAATCAACAAGTTAAGAGAGCGATCCATATTTTGTATAAGCGAAGTAAGAACTATTCTTGCCTCTTCGTTTACAACATACCACCATGATAAAATATTTGGTATATACAAAATTGAAGGTAATGTCATTCTTGCGTTTTTCACAAACTGAAAACACACAATTATCAGTGTTGAATAATTTAACATTTAAGTAATAGTAACAATTTTACTTAAATATCAAAAAAGGAAAAATTAATCGGTATCAATAGTATTTCAAAATTACCTTAACATAATTAAAAATTATGTTAATATGTATCCCAATAAAAAAATCTACATAAGATCCCATACAGAACTTTGACACAAAAACCTTTATAGGAATTTACTTAGGATTCTATTTAAAAAACTCATACTCATTTAGGCAACCATTTTGGTTCCTTGATGATGATTTGATCAAATTAAGCAAATCTTAAATTTCTAAGCAAATCTTAAGTTGTTTTCTTATGCATAGGTTCCTATGTGATTTTTTAATAGGGTATCCAGAAACAATATTTCAATATTACATGGAAAGAAAAATTTGACAAATATAGTAAATAACCATATTATACCATAACATCAATCATTCATACCTTTTGCAAGCCCTCTATACCATTTTGGTATTAGCGACTTGCAAAAGCAGTGTAGACCACTTTCGAATCGGTATAAACTTTGTATTTAATATTGTACTGAACAATTGTTAGCTAAGATATAAAGCCTTTTTATGTAAAATTCGACGACTTTTTCTTTCCTTGCACTTATTCTGAATCAATATTTATTAAATATACATATTCTCGTGGGATTAAAAATAAAAAAATAAGAAAATAGGAAAAAGAAAAATAAGAAAAGTAGCTCTGAAGTTTTAAGAAAAAAAACATATTTCACTTGGATTATCTTTTCCTGGGTAGCCCGGTCGGTTTCATCAAATAAAGACGTCAGGTCAATAGTGTGTCGAGGTAAATGTTCAAGTGCAAGTAGAATTGCTGGAGCCAAATGTTGTGTATGACAATCATCGATCCCACATAACAGTATTCTTGCACAATTAGGTGACTTTGATGGAGCTCGATCTAGTCTATACAATTATATTTATTAATTTTACAATTAATAAATATAATTTATAATTAATAAGTTAACAATTAATATATCAATGAAACACTATTTTAAAATAATTTGTGTGACTCAAAAGATCTTACATTGAATCGGAGTTTAACATTCCAACAGGACACAAGTTATAAAGTCTTGACATCACTTTTGTCAAAGTATTGTGTAATAAAGGACGAACAGTTGCCGATAAACATTTGACCGGCGAAATTTCAACATTATGAAACGCAGGTTGCACAGCTTCTCGAGCCTTCATAAAATCTTGTTTGTCAACCTTTTCATTTAATATTAAGATTGATTATTCAAAAATAATATAATTTTTCACCTGACAGTATTTCACATATCCAAAATCTAGTTCAAAATTTAATTATATTTTAAATTGATATCAAAATAAAAGGGTTCATTCTTACTTTGAGAATCGAATCATTTATTCGAAGCTTCATCTTAGAATTATAAATTTCAGGGTAAGTCCTTCGCATGCAACAAATCACCGCCTGAGTGCAGAGAGCTTGAAGATCGCTTCCGCAATATCCGATTGTATTGGCTGCTAAATAAGCTATAAATTTTGGCGCAGGTTTTTGTTTCCACTTTTTCACATGTATCTGTTAAACAGAATCAACTTTTCAGATAACTATTTAGTCAATAGTTTCTTTTAAATTATTTTTGAATTTTGGTAGTAAAGTGTAGAATAAGACTCGTTTCTCAACGAAAAATAGATCTGTCTGGATTTAAATATTAGAATGCATTTTTTCAAACAAAAACTATTCATACTTAGAATACGAAAATAATACAATTTTCCATTTCATTTTTTAAAGCTTTTAACGGATACCCTAACTAACATTCCTGGCAATGCGTTCTTTTTTCGAGGTTTTACATTACTTATATTACTTAATAAATTAAGTAACATTGAGAATAAAGTACCGATAGAATTTCCTTCCTGGCGGAGTAGCAAGGTAAAGGAAAATAAAGTTCTCGATCAAATCGACCGGATCTTCTCAAAGCTGGATCAATCGCTTCTAATCTGTTGGTGGCTCCAATGACTACAATCTCAGAGCAGGAATTTATTCCATCCATATGAGTTAGCATTATAGAGACAAGGCTTGAATGTACAATGTCATTTTTCGCATTTCTTGATGGTGCCAGTGCGTCGATCTCGTCAAAGAAAATAATACACGGCTTTTGTTCCTCTGCCTAAACATTAATTGAAATCCGACAAATCAAGCAAGAAGACAATAATTTTAACATTGATAAGTATGGTTTGAAAAAGAATTAAATAGCAATGCTTGATACCCTTCTGAAAACCTCTTGTAAATTTTGTTCACTCTCACCGATCCACTTGCTTAGACAGTCCGCACCATTTCTCGATATAAAATTCACTTTCTTCCCAGTTTTGCTGCATTCGTTAGCCAGAGCAGTGGCAACCAAGGTTTTACCGGTACCTTTGAAAAAATATAAAAAGACAGATTCAAAAATCAAATTGAAAAACGATCAACGAAGTTTACAAAAATGTGTTAGATAATTAAATGTTTTATTTTCTATATTTAAAAAGAAACAGACAAATATAGTAAATACACTCAATATACTAATTTAATGCAATATTTTTGTTATATTTTTCAATCTTATATATATAGAAAAGTCATTTATAATTGAATTGCATAATTAAATGAATACTCTGATTGCAATGAAATAGTAAAACAAAAGTTTATTATGCAAATTTTATAATGAATAATTATAATCTTTCATCTAAAATAAAGATAATTTATCATGGAATAATGAGGATAAACTTCTATGACTTATTAGAGTAAATTACAAAATTATAAAATATTACATTGCACTTTTACTATTTACCATTTCACTTTAACCAGAAGTACTTTGAATGAACAAAATAATACATACTTACCTGGTGGTCCATAAAAAAGTATACCCCTCGGAGGTTTGAGGTGGAACTTGGTGTATATGTGGCCATATAACAACGGGAAAAGCACAATTTCCTTGATAACTTGCACCTGCTTATGCAGGCCGCCAACGCAGGAAAAATCTAAACGTGACATTTTCCTTCGAGTCGACTATATCTTCAAGTTAAATATGTATAACAAATTTTACTGGCCGAATCGTGGTCGAAAGTATGAAAGACTGACGTTTTACTAAAATTTTCAATTACAAACGTAAACTGCCATGCTCCTAAAATGTGACAGCGAGCCTTAGGGTTAAGGTGAAAACAAAAGAAGCAGAAGGCAATTTGACATTTGAAAAATTATATTTCACGACGTTCATAAATTACGAAGTTATCGTTCAATTACCGTGTTCATATGACAATAAAGTGTATTGTTTGTTTCATTAAAATAAATAAGGCAGTGTTATCCTCTCTTATCTAAACTCCCCGTCCCGGAGAGAGCATCGATCGAACGGCCTGAAATAAACGACGGTTACAACTGTATAGCATTGCATTTCGCACGACTTTCGGTAAACGTGACGCTCCCATCAATTACTTCAAGCATTGCATTCGATCAAGTACAACGTGCCTACGCCCTTGCTTCTCACGCATCGCACTTTGTCATGTAATTCGGATACGGCATTATATTTATAAGCATAAATCACAAGGCCATTTTCGGGCAGCCCTTACAATCGCACGTTTACAAAGTTTCTTTTTTATACAATTGTTTGTTTATAAGTTAACAGTTTCGGATATTATGAACCGTTCAGGTAATTTTACGTTTCGTGGGACACTTGTCAATCATTGGAGATCGAAATCTTGGAACTGAAAATTAGTCAAAGTAATGTCAAATTAATTTTTAAATAACTTGGTCATTTTTATCGCTAGTTATAGAAAAAGAAGAATGCAATCGTACTTTGCAAAATATTGCATGAAAAGTAACACTGTGTGACGTGTGTGATTACTTTTAGTATACTTTTTTCGTGTATAGAAAATATTTTAATTTTAATTAGCGAATTGGACAATATTTTTCTAATTTGCAATTTAGATTTGGTAATATGAAACGCAGTAGATTCCATGACATGGAACATTGAATACAATTACGAGACATGGTTAAATGTGATTAGTTGAAACCAATGGTTGTTGGAAAAACGAACTGAAAAGTGTCACCTAAGCATTATTTAACAATGACGAAATCAAAGACACAACACTATTATTAAAATAAAAAAAAAATAAAAAAATACACTTGATAATTTGTTCCAACATTCACATCTTGGAAGCAACGTTTTGTGTATATTACGTACATTATCAACCGCAAACTAACACATACTTTTGACATTTTCAACTACAATTTAACGACGATCGATTATGTACTACAAATTGCAGCAGAAGATTTCTTATTGCTTGTTGAAGTCACTGATATAAAAGTGTCAATGTATAATCGATTAGATATATTTTCACAGCCTGTTCTTTTAAACGACTTCCACATACAAGCTGAAAAGTAATATAACGCAGAACGCAAAAAAAAAAAAAAAAATCAAAGCAGAAATTTTAATTTATTGATACTACGAGAAATGCAGTTTGTGGCAGTGATATTTAACATTTGAAACGTTTTGTATTTTGTATGACTATATTGTAATAAATTCGTTAATTCGTTTATCTTATTCTCTGTATCTAGAGCAAACTTTCATCTCCGAGTCTCGAAGGAATTAAATTTTCAAACAGTGATTTTTGTTGTTGTAGATTAAACCAACAATCATAGTTTTACTCTTCAAAAAAAGTTGTATGAAATCATTGAAAAAAAACTTGAACTGAAAGAAAGAATAAATGGAAGTGTAAATTTAATAATCGTTTAAACGTAAAACCAGTTAACAATCGACTATTTACAAAATTAAATTTATTATTGTGAAGATACATTTTATCAAAAAATTAATTTCATTCAGAGTATTGAAAAATTTAATATTATAACATTTCAACATTTTTTTAACACATATGTTATAAAAACATAACACATTTTCGATTTGAAGATCTTACTGTTACTATATCGCGAAAGTTACCAAGTCATTTCTTTTTATTTTCTCGATTTGTTTCGGTGAATTAAGGTTTTTGGCGGCAGATGAGTGAATTATTTCTGCTGGATGCACCGAAGGCAACATTACTTTTAAGTTCTGTAGCTTCAGGCTCCTGGAAGAAGTAGCGTTTGAGGCGAAGAAGTGAAGAAGTAAATAGGAGAAAGAAAAAAAGAAGAGAAGTAAGGCAGTAAGAGTTGGGTGCGGAAGGTCCAGACCCAAGATGGATGAGAAAAAGACAATGACCACAGGTCCATAAGTGACAACAACCCCCTCGTAGCAAGAGCGGGAGGAGAACGTGAATCACTTAAACTTAATCTGAAGCATATATTAAGAAACAACACAGATGTCCTTAGTATGACGGGATTGATGGGAGCACAAACAAGCGCTTTAAATAGAGCAATGGAATATGTTAAGAACATATAAGAAGCTGACAGTGTTTATAAAGCTTCTGTATCCACTAAGTGAAACTGCAGTTTTAAAATATTTCACATATTTTACTCTTGCAGCCCAAGCTATTGCTGCTATTGGTTCACATTCTATCAAAAATCTCCGAGTGAACAATTCAACTTCAGCTAGAACTTTCATAACCAATGTTGAGGTATATATGGCACAGAAGAGTGCTGTAGAAGCGCTCAACTGCTAGCAGAAGAAGCGGCAGGATTAGGACTGTAAACCCATAAGAACGTCATGATCTTCTGAAAGATGAGATGAGAACGTTTGAGCCTATCGAGACTTATTAAATTAACACGATGATTGGTTTGATCTGTTTAAATTTTGTCAAAAAAGAAAACTGCTTAATGATAATATTAAAAATTAAAATTACTTTTATCGAATACTGTTTGAAAAAATATCATCTGCCGTTTATTAATTTGTTTGCATTGATTTGTTACAGCAAGTTACAATTTTTACGTTGATTTACAAAAATTTTTTTAATCATTTCTAAAATTTATAAAAAGAAATTATATATATAGAATAAACAAAGAAAAGAAAATTTTATGCAGTAACTAATAGAATTACATCTCATGTAATCTATTCTAGATTAATGCTTTGTGGATATTCGATCTTCTTAAACCTATGGCACACTTCAGAAATCATTCGTATAATCACATTCACGCTTGTCATATAAAACTTTGGTCAACGTAGACAAGTCAAAGACATTTTGACTTATTCGGTATACACTATCACTGTGACGACTGTGTATTTTCATTTTCTTAAAATATAAAAAATAATATAAGCTTATATTTTTGATGATAATTATTAATTATTATAATTAAACAGGTTGATGCATGATTTTGAGTTACAATGAAAAAATTATAAGAAAATTTTTACAAACGAATTGAAATTAAAAATTGTTGTAAAATTACATGCTAATCAAAATTATATTAAATTCTGATACATTGTTTTGGAACTTCAAGAGATCATTTCGGCAAAATTATATTAACTTTACCTCATTGAATTAAAAGATATGACTTATACTATGATTTTAAATTTTTAAATCACAGTAATGCTTATCATTATTTTATTTTAAATTGATAATATAATAATCAGTTGTATAACAATATTAATTCATTTTGAAAGAATTTATAAGAATTTTATCATGCAACAACCTTATTTAAAACCAAATTGTAAACTACTTTTACGCGAGTGACATAGCGTTTCCTTCATTCAATAGTAATAATAATAACACGCACAGCTGTAATAAAATGACCATCACATTTTGGAATGTGCTTTGAAGAAAACGATACATATATACAATTAAATTTAATATAATATAGTATTATTACAAATTTCATAAAAATGAATTGTATTTGAAGAAAATATGAAAAACGATGCCAATAATTTATATTTTTTTTGTCTTTCTCGTTAAGTACATAGTTGACATAAATATTGTACATATGAATAAACGTGTACTCCAATCACACATTATGCTTGAAGGTAATTTATGGGAGACTTGTTGAGGTTCAAAATGTTAATAATGAAAATACTGTATCATACGTGTATAAACTGTACCGTTGCAAATTCGTTAAAATGATATTACCACTGACGTTCAGATGATAATGTTAAATCAAATTGAAAAAAAAAATTAACGTTGATTCGCAGTGCTTGTATATTATTAGCGCTTGTACATGTTTCGTTAATGAAATTTAATTTTCGTCAATGCTATCCTCCGAAGTTGTTGCAGATGTTGTCGCCTTGAACCTTCGAGAAATTCGAAATTCCAGTTCCTTGAGCAAATTCTGTTAAAAGTATTCAACAAAAGTATTCAAAAGTGAACATCATATGAATTTCATTAATATTTGTAAAAATGAAATTACAGTCAAAGAAATTAGAGCGCAAAATAATACCAAAAAATGAACCAGTTCCCATTTCTTTTGTCAATGAGTTCAAACTTGATAAGATTTTTAAAATGTGAACCTTTCAAAGTTGTATAAACATGAAAAGAAATTTAGTAAATACACTTAGTATACTAATTCAGTAAAACATTTTTCGAAATTGTACTACAATAGTATATCAACCATATATAATAAAAAAGTATCAAGTACTGTACTTGATTTACATAAAAAAATCATACTAATTTGGCAGTTCACTCTGGCGCTGAAAACGCGTCTATTACACACACGCTGCCAGCACCATGTCTGCTTATTACTTTCCAAAAATAACAAGTTGTAAAACCCTTGCAGTATTTTTTTTTTTTTTTTTTTTTTTTTGAATTATACTAAAATTGTAGCGTTTCTATATTTTTCGAATTAATATTTTACAGAATCATGGAATACTAAATTAGTAAAGCTTTTCTTTACTAAATTTCTTCAACTTTTCCGTGTTCCATGTTCTTTTTCATCGTTTAAGTAGTTTGAACAAAATAGTTTTTGACAGTAATTTACCCTGATTGGGCTATGCAGTAGACCTATATACAAATGAAATCAGAATATTTTTTTACTTAATTCTGCATAGATGTTAGCCCAAGTGAAAAAAAAAATCAAATTAACTGAATGAAAAATGAAAAGTATATTTGAAAAATTGTTAAAAATGAAGTAAAAAAAAAATTGAAACATACCTTTGGCAGTAATTTCCTGTCGTAGGTGTGTGCGTATTTGCAGACACACATGCTTAGTTGCACATAAAAGTCACACAGCTCGTCGATGGAAAAGTCATCAGTCTCTTCGACCGTTCGAGCTAGAACTTCTTCCAATTCGCATTTGTCAATTACAACATGTTGCTCGCCCGTCTTACTTGTGCAGTCATCGTTCATTGCAAGATCAGGTTCATTGAAACTCTCAACTTTCAACTCATTTGCCTCGACTCCCTCCTCTTCATTACTCTCCGCAATCGCATTACCTTTTTCTTCATTTCTGTCGCAACTATTACCTTCTTTTTTACCTAAAGTCAAATCCTTGTCTTTATCTGCACTATTGTCTTGCTCTTTATCGCAATCCTTACCTTTTTCTTTGTTCTTGTTCTTATCATTACCGATACTCTTGTCAGTGGCAACTTCATTAAAATCATTTTCCGAATCCGTGTTATTATTGTCGTATATGCTAGTGACGTGGCCGTTCATCACGCTGCTTTCGAATCTATTGATTTTCTCTAGATTACACGGAACGTGATTGATAACTTTTGGATTGTGTACATCTTCGTCAAAGGCAATTTTCTTCTTTTTTATAGTACGCTTGACTAGACCGCGCGCCCAAATGCGTTTTCGTTTGCCACTGCTCACACGACGACCATTTATTGCCAGATTTCCACCTGAACTGGTGCTCGTTTCTTTCTTGTCGTTGTTCGCTTTGTCCTCCTCGGTGGTATTCAATGATTTAGTCAAATCATTAAACACTCCGGACAGTTCATCCTCACCTTTTTTACAATCGTTGTTCGTTGACGATTGCCGTTTAGTAACTTTAGTCCGATTCGCTGAAATCTCACGACACCGATCTTCGAAATCGGAATCCAACTCTGCTTTAATCAAGGCGTAAGCATTGTCACGGAGAGAACAGGCGCGGTGACGGATGAGTTTGTCTGCGGGATCTCTGTGAGGGAAAAGTAATTGTGATTAGTAATTGATGATATTTGAAACGGGGAAAATGAGATGATTAGATCAAATGATTGAAAGTTGAAAGGTCGTTTTTGTGAACACCGAGGGAAATAAAATTACATTTGTCAAATTTATAATCAAAAGTTAAAGTCAATATTTGACGCATTGCTCTATTGTGAAGGAATCACCTGAATAATAATTTATTGAATTTATGACAAAGATGTAAACTTCAAGCACATTGTTGAAATACTTTTGACTGCTCTTCAGCACGAGTAACAAAGCAAGGAATATAATTACATTTGATTCAATATTGACTGCAACATTTTGTCCCAAGTTTGCGATTCTATGTTGTCTTAACAGAAGGATAAGTATCATATGATACATATTATTTTCAATTATTCAACATCTATGTTTGTTTTATAACAAATGTAATAATCGAGGTTTTAAATTTTAAACTTTACAAAAAAACAGTATATCCTTCTCATAAAACGAGATTTAATTTCAATCATCTGTAAATTATAAAACAGGCTAGTTATCATAATTATTTATTTTTAATTATAAATTCAATATTGATAACTGTAATGGTGCAATCAAAACGACAATCCAAATTCAATGAATTAACTAAATTATATGCAGGGAAGTTGTTGGGTGATCACTTTTTACTATGCTTGGAAGCAATTCAAACTACAGCTAGTGGTCTTCAATGTATTTCGTTATAAGAATAATAATATTTATCAAAGTGCTCAACTATCAAAGTGATGTAAATGAAAAATCTGTGTGCGCTTACTGTGAACTAATCTTCAATCTACACCTCTTGCCAAAAAAATATGTTTGTTATGAAGGGCGTGAATTAGCTGTCGATGTATGAAAGTTATGAAAGTTACATTTTTACCCATAGACTCATATTTTTCTCAAAATCAACTTTTATCGTAGTGTTCAAAAAAACGATGGTGTAAATTTTGAAAAAACTTTTTGACAACATTTGACAATGTCAGTATTTTGGTCCAGGAAAATCGTGATAATCGTTAAAATTTTTGATCATTGAAAACCACTAATCTTCTATGGAGCGACAACATCAATGGTTAGAAGACCAAAGACTACCTCTTTAAAATTCCAAGGGAAGGCCTATCGCGCAAGCTGACACAGAAAGACAAATTAATAGTCAGTATAAATTATGGACTTGGAGAATATTACATCAAAATTGAATTTCATCAAATAAAAAGTGGCAGTAAACTGATTCGTCAAACAAAGTTACATTAGAATAAATTTACGCGTACTTAACAGTAATTTTTTTTTTCTTTAAAACAAACTTAAGATAAGAAACAATAAGTAATCGTTTATCGTTCTTGCGATAAAATCACTACATTTGAACCCATAAAATAGTAATGATAGTAATGAAGGTACAACCTAATTAGCACGCGTCAAAGTCAAATCATTTTGAGAAAAATATGGATTGACTTAATTCGACGTTTATGATTCGTCGTCTTACCTGTCGGGATTATATTCTAGAGCATTACGACAAATTAGATCAATATCATCCAAAAAGTCTCTTGCACATAAATAACAGTGCATATCAATCTTGGTCATCATTGTTTCCAAATCCATTGGCTGCTTGATGATTGAATTATAATCCGGAACTTCTTCTGTATCCACTGGTTTCGTAAACATGAAAAACCTGGAAAAAGATGAAAAAAATGAAAACTGATGACAGTCAAATACAATTGTTTTAAATTTGTTTAAAGTTTTTTTTAAGTTAAATGAAACTAACTGTCTATTTCTTGCAAGTTTGGCACAGATTTCTCTCAAGAAAATTCGCAGTTCACGCAACGAAACTTCTTCTTTCTCTCTCAAAATCTTCATTTCCTTTTCGGTGAGTTTCTTAGGCAAGGGATCAGGCGCTACAGGCAATTCTTCCAAAACCTCTACTTCTTCTTTTTTCGGATCAGGCGGTTTCAAGCATTGGTCAAAGAAAATGGGCTTGAAGAATCCCATCCGCTGCACCTCACTAGGCTTTTTAATTGCGTAAACCCCGCTGCGGAGTTCACTGAACAGGTCCCTGATTTGGTCTGGTAAGTCCTCGTATTTAGATTCGCTTGTGGCAAGTATCAAAATGGGAGTTGAAGCATTGATGGCCCCAATGCTACATAAAAACACAGCTTTTACCGTTTCTGGGACAAGAGGCCACCACTGATCAATCGAACGTATATAAATAATGGACGGTATGCACTTTGATGCTTCGGAGAATACCTGAAATTTGTTTTAATTAACTAGTTAAAATTTGAAAAAGTTATTTGCTCATAAGTTGCGTGAAAAAAATCATCAATCATACAAAATAATACAATCCAAAACAATCTAATATATTACTGTTTCGGTTTAATTTTACCTGTACGCAAGTTTCTTCGGGAGACCTTGCACTTTGGGAAAACAAAGTACTAACGTCTAGTATATGCAACGGCAAATGTTCCATGTGGTAAATTAGAGCTTGAACCAAAGTTGATCCTTGATCTTTAGCTAGACGATTTCCAGTAATCAGCAATCTTGGACGACGTATCATTTCATCGCTAAAAACAATTATTAGAATTATAATTCGATCACCAAATAATTTTAAATTTTTAAATTTCAATTAAAAAATTTTTAAAAAAGTGTGTATGATTAATTGTAATGATTAATTTATTTTCTTTGTTGTTATTGAACATACTTAAATAATGTATCATTAAGTCTTTGTGGAAATATTTTTTTGATAATGTTAAGTAGATCTTCCAACATTGGCCCCAAAAGTGGAACTGTGTAGGGTTGTAAACGTTTGCCAGCATATGCTACAACTCGTTGTGATGATGCTACCAAAAGACTGCTGGCTTGATCAAAATCTTGTTTCCGAACCTGCATAAGAATAAAAATAAATGAATAACTACATTACTAAAATCTATTCAACATTTATTGCACTCTGACAAAAATTCAATTGGTATTTTTAATTACTAGTATTTGATATTTAGTTTTTACAAGTACAAAAATTGTTCAATTACCTGGACCCTTTTTGGATCAAGAAGTAATCTTTTTGAACTCTGATAGATTTGTGGATACGTTCTTCGCAATCCCTGAATTACAGCCTCAGTACACAGAGCTTTCAAATCAGAACCGCAATACCCTACAGTCTTTTCTGCCAGGACTTGCAACATTTCATCTGGTGGTGGATTCTTCCACTTGCTCACATAGATCTTTAAAATTTCTAAACGTTCTTTCTTGGCTGGTAATGGGAAAAATAATTCGCGATCAAAACGTCCAGGTCTACGAAGTGCTGGATCAATCGCATCGATTCGATTTGTTGCCCCAATGACAATTACCTGAAGTTATTTTTACAATTGATTTTTCATGGGCATATTATATAATATTGTCAATAATTACGTATAAAAGATAACTTAAAATAATAAATACATATATAATAAAAATATCATACTTCTCCTCTATCATCAAGACCATCCATTAGAGCCAACAAAGTGGAAACAATGCTTGAATGTATTTGGTCTTGTTTTGTACTTCTCACTGGAGCAAAGCCATCTATTTCGTCAAAGAAAATGATCGACGGTTTCATTTGTTGGGCTTGTTCGAAAAGGAGCCTTAATTGGCGTTCGGATTCACCCACCCACTTGGACAAGCAATCAGCTCCTTTACGCATAAAAAATGTCATTTTCCGACTACCTTGACTGCATTCGTTTGCCAGTGCTCTTGCTATCAAAGTTTTTCCTGTGCCTGTTTCAAAAATAATTATCTCATTTCAGTTTGAATTTTCTATTCAATTTTGTCTAATTTGAAATAAATAAATGTGCTCGAGGTTTTCAATATAAGATAGTAAACGAATATTCAATTTAATACAATAATGGTATTTTTTGCACTTATATTAATATTAATTATTAATATTTTTATTATAAAGTAACAGTGTTGCAAATATAAATCTGAATATTTACTTTTTTTTGCTACAATATTTTGTGTTCAGTAATATTAACTTATATTTCATTTACTAATAAACAAAACAGTTTATTTAATTTTAATTATAACCTGGAGGTCCATAAAAGAGGACACCCTTTGGTGGTGTAACATGGAATTCGTCAAAAACATCAGAATACATCATTGGAAAGATAATCATTTCCTTAAGGCATTGAATGTGAGATTTTAAGCCACCAACGTCGCTAAATCGAGTATTTACATCCAAAGTGATAGGACTGATGTCGGCTTTAGGAGGACGATTAGGAGGACATCCGCCTTGTGGTATTGCTGGCGTCCTATTAAAATAATACATCGACTTATTGTTCATATTCATATATTATATTAGATTTATGGTTCAATGTTGTATTTCAAAATATGTGAAGAAAGTCTGCAACGTTGATGTACAACAAATTCCAACTTTGATCAATTTTTAATAAAAAAAGATCTATTTTATAATTTGAAATTTTAATGATTTTACTACAAATAATGAAATTAAAATTTAGTATACAAATTATTCAAAAAAAAAATAATAATAATAATAATAATAATAATAATAATACTATTTATAATTTATAGTTAAGAGGAAGTTTTCAAAACCTTGATTTTTTGCTCTTTTTCTTATCGTATATCTGTGGTTCAGAATCGCTGGAATCGCTAGAACTTGTGCTCTCACTTCTATGCTTTCTTCTCATTGAGTTTGTCAGAACACTTCGGTACGCGCGGATCGATCTGCGCACTGGTTCAACGTTTGCTTGAAACCGATCCACCGTTGGCTTCTTTTGTCTGAGACTGTACTTTCGAGGGCCAGGTGTGTCTGACGATTCACTCATATCACTATCTTCATCTAAAAACAAAATTAATTGTTAAGATAAACGATGAAAGTCAATATTTGTTCAAATTTTTAAATAATTTCATTCATTGAATAGTCATTAAATTCTATTGATAATTCCATACACAATTATTTATTTCAACATTGTATTTCTTAAGCCTGTTACTTATTTTAGTATGTTTGAGTGTAAAAATTTTCTAAAATGAATAATACATTTATTGAAATATTTTTTTAATAATACATTGTATTGAAATATTTTTTATTACTTTATTTGGAAAAGAGAAAAAATGGTTAATACCTTGAATTTTTTGATTTCTCGAAAGTTGCCTTTGAGAAGTTCTTCTGGTTCTTTTGACTCTACTGTACATATCTTCGAATCCCTAAAACAAAATAAATATGTTAACTAAATATTTCAAAGTAAATTAGCAACTACTTATCGGTGAATTTAAAATCAATTTATGAAAACATACATTATCATTGTCATTATCTGAGTTATCATTATTTTCAGCTTTGATGCTTCCTCTTGAGCTTTCCTCATCTGCTTCATTTTGTTCTTCTTTCGGCTTAACATCCTTTTCAGTAAGATTATTGCAATGACGTGTTACAGGACCTTCTCGTAATCTAGAAGGACTGTCGGATTTCCTTGCTCTAATGCAATGAATACAAATTATTAATAAAACTATCAAATTCGATATTTTTTAAAATCAATTATAAACCATTTGAAGCAAAAATCATAACATTAATTTTGTTTTTTCTTCTATTGTTTAATGAAGGATTCGAAATAGTTTAAAAAGTACAGTAAAATTGCAGAAACCTATTTGAATAAATACTATTAATTATTTCACAAAAGTAACATATTCTTTTAAAAGATATATTGATAGTGTTATCAATACAGTTCATTTACTTAAATATTTCAAAAGTGAAGACGGTTTAAACTTTTAAAATTCTTATACTATAATAGATTTTATGGATATAAAGTCAGCTTTAATGCATTTTTGTACAGGCTATTTTAAATATTTGTCCAAGATATGTTAACTATTTTAGACAAGTTTTAATGCGCATTTAATTAATAATAACAAAACCCATTTACCTTGTTTCCTTTTCATCAATTACAATTTTCCCCTCAGATTTGCTTTGAGTGTCCTTGTCCCTGTCCACTCTATCTCTGAGATCTCTTTCTCTGTCTGTTCTATGTCTCAAATCTCTTTCCGGCCTTTCCCTCAAATCGCGATCAGATCTGTCCCTCAAATCTCGGTCTGACTTTTCCCTAAGTTCTCGAACTGGTCTGTTATGCTCTGATCTTTCTCTCGTATGTCTTAACGAATTTCTAGTCAAAGGATGATTTTCTCGAGACCTTAATGGTATTCTTTCCCGCAATTCCCACTTCCTTTCTGGAACTTCATCTGCTAACTCTTTGTCAGACGAAGAGCCATGCTGTTGAAACATCGGATAACCTTTTAGAGTTTGTGTGCCTGTGGAAGCAAAAATCATTTATTGAAATTTAAAAATAAATACTTACTATAAATAATAACTATTTACTACCAAAACAACAATTATCAGGTAAATGAAAAAATAAAAATATTTCAAATATGCAAACAAACAATACACTTCTTTTTCAATATATATATAAAAAAAAAGTTTTGTTTAATGTAAAAAAAAGTGTTTTATTTAGATTTAAAGAACATATTTTAGAATAAGTATCCTTTGTGTGTGAAAATAATAGTGATTTGTGAGTCTCGAAAACATTTGCTCTACCTAAGATCCAACTCGTATTGAGGTTGTCGTATGTCTGCATTCGGTTACGAGTGCTACGACGTACGCTTGTGTTTTTTCGATCAATGTGTTGACTGGAACCAGAATGAGATCGCAAAGTTCGCAGAGTCTTAATACGTCGAACGCTTGAATTGCCGCTACGGCGTCCACGTGGAGTGAAGATCTCTTCCTCAGTATCCATTGAGTCCATGGCATCGTCATCTGTCATAATCTAAGACGACCATTACTTTTTTTTTATTCGATTATTTTATACAGATCAATATAATATTGTTTATCTTGTCAATGGAAATTTCTCTTATTTATTTATTTCCTTGAAGTATTTAATGTTTATCTGTAAACAAAAAAATTAAAAATATAACAAAATGTGTAACGATGAAAAATACAATTTTTAGAATTATATTTTTAGATTTATTTTTCTAAATTTATTCCATTACAAAATACATTTTTTTTTTTCAAACAATTATTCTTAAGAAATGTATTATATTTCTTAATAAAAACACACAATCACGCAGTTTATTTTAGGAAATTTGATACATTTATAAGGAATTCTCAAGAAACTTGATCACAAAGACTCACAGAAATTCAAGGTCATTTTGTATGGAGCGAATTTCATTAAGGAAATAATTTCATTGCAAAGTCTAAATATTCGCATGCTTGTAATATAAACACTTTATAATAATTTATGTTTAGTATTGTTAAATATATGAATATTTTCGTTTTTTTTTTCAAAAGTATTTTATTTATTTATTTTATGTATTTTTTTTATTGACGTTACATTTTCGTTGAATCGTCGTTGCATTCAAAGTCATACAAATTAATTTTATTAATGAATAAAAATGTAAAGTACAATTTAAAAATCATTTTTCTGTATAAAATTAATTGAGACAAAAGAAAAGTTTTGACACAAATAATCAGACATTTTCATTTGTTACAAATAAAAACACCTAAAGAACCTAATAGTCAAAAATAAATAAATATTTACTTTTTTCAACAATTTAAGTAAACAACAGTACAAATGAAAAAAAAAACAGTCGTTGATGGAAATAAGTTTAAAAAACGGTTAAAAAAACAAGAAAAAACATTAGTGAAAAATACAAAATTGTCACAATTAAAATCGATTGACTCGAGTCACCAAATGAAAACAAAGTTGAACGTATCCGCGAATGCAGTTGATCATAACCTCAATTGCCCACTCACCAAAGTGCAGCAATGACGAATGATCGAAACAAATGAAAAATCACGAAAATCAACAAATGTCAAAAAACGACCCAAGAAATCGCCTCTCCTCACTCCCCCCCTTTCAAAAACCACTTCTCCTCCCCTGACGACCGATTCAATTCAACAACAATGTCTCATCGATTGTTCGTTTCACCTCGTCGCACTGAGCACCACTGCAATCAAAACAATAGCAACACCGAGCAAGTCAATTCGCACAACCGAACAAAAATCCCGCGAAACAAAAGTTGATTTCCTTAAAAAAACCAAAAAACAAAAAAAAAACCACCGTCTCAATTATCATAAAATACCTCGAATCGGGGCGAGAGCGTTGCGCAAGCCTCGGCTGCGTTTCACTTTGTGAAAAAGGCCGACTCTCGCGCCCCACTCTGGGAAAAGGGCGAGCGTTCCTCGACGAGATGGTCAATACTCAGCCCGGGGCGGTCGTTTTCCGAGCGTGGAAAGCTAACGAAATGATAACCGAGAAAGAAAATGGATGGAAAAGGAAGGAGGGCGACGGGGGAGGGAGGAGGGAGATGGACGATGATTCGCGAAAGGGGGGGGGGGGGAAAGCGAGCGAGCGCTTACCTTCATTTGTGTGGCGACTGCGGGCGAGCGAACGGCCCAGATATAGCGGCGGTGAGCGGCCTGCCACCTGGAAGTCGCGGCTGCATCGACGGCGGCTCGGCGACGCTCGGGCGCTGCGCGGCCGTGACGTTTCCGTGGACGATCGAGCGCGCGACCGCCTGCCTACGACGAGGAGTCGCGTGGGCGAGGCTCCGTTGCGAGAAACCGATGAGCCAACAACTAGCCGTCGCTGCAACGATGCCTGGCCTCGAGAACCGCACGATCAGTGAAGCGCAAGTGGCCTGAAGTCGTGCTGGCTGAACATCGATTGCACTGTCGATAATATCAATAGTCGACTATCGATGTTTTTTTGTACTATCGATAAATTGTGTTCAGTTTGAACTGACGAAAGAAGTAAAGTGACATTGCTGAAAAATAGGGAAAATTGATGTCTTTGAGGGGAAATTTTTTGTTATTTTAATATATTTTATATATCTGAAGTTTTCAACGTTTATTAGTAAAGGAAAATTGATTAGAAATAATTCGATAAAATAAATTGATTTTAAAAGTGAAAAATGTTTCTTACTAAAACATAAACATATTAAACTTTGTTCTTGCAGAAATATTCAATAAAAAATACCATTGTTTTCGTTTCAAAAATTGGATTAGACTTTATTTTCGTTTAGTAATAAACGTTTGGAACTTCGGTGCCATTATATTTTAAAAAGATATTAAATTGGCAGAAAGTGTTTTCGATAGGACTAATTTTAACTAAAAAAGGAATAAATGGAAAAATTTAAATTTAAAAAAAAAAAAAAAAAATAGAGAAATATCATAAATGTATGTTTTTAATGCAAAATTTTTTGTTACTGTAAAAGATTTTACAAATATATTTTAAACAATACTACCTGTTTAGAACATGTTATAAAAACATTTTTAATAGTATAATATATAATAAAAATTAGTTTTTATGAATAACTGAATTATTGATTTTCAAATCGAACAAAAGAGATTGATTATTTTATATTGAAATAAATAGTATATAAGTTGTTTTTTAATTGAATTAACATTATATAATTGTTTTAAAAGGAAAAATATTAAAATGCGTAAATTGTTTTTGAATTAAAAACAACTTCAAAATAACTTCAAATTGAAAATTATTACTGAAAATGTAGAATTATTTCAAATTGAAAAAATAAGATTGTAATGATTTGTTTTCACTTTTTTTTTCTATCAACAAAAAAAAAAAAAAAAAAAAAAAAAAAAAGAAAAAAAACAAAAAAAAAAAAATATAAAAAAAAACAAATAAAAAAATATTCACATCCAACTAATGTAAGACGACGTACATCAAACACAGTGATGTAGTGTCATACTATCAACAACGTAGCTCAAAA
>JABFOV010001585.1:0-24299 GCA_022817685.1 Aradophagus sp. ZL-2020
GATCTGCAGCGGAATGTATTGAGAAGAGACTAGGTAGAATTTTATAGTGTATTTTCAGTATTTAATGCTCGAGTTACTATGTTTTTTAAATTTTTACATAATATTTAAAATCATTAATTAACTATTTGATGATAAATTTTAAAAATAAAATTCTGGATTTAATATTTTTTATAAATACTTAATTTACAATTAACATCATTAAGCTACGATTGTATAGTGGATTTTAAAAATGAAGTTCGGCTGTTGATCTTTTTTTTACTGTTGGTCATAAATATTCAACGACGACGAAACGGTTGATCACCTCGGCTAGAATACAAAAGATACGAAAGTTCCTCCTCGGTGGAAACGTGCTGGAAGTCCTCGCCGCAGGCGCCTCTCAAAACTGTGATAACGTCAGCGCGCGGATTGTAAAAGTAGAGGCCCTGTCGGCGGCGGTTGAACTCGTCGATCAACGCAGCCATACCCTGTTGACAAAAAAGTCAGACGTCAATTTTTCGATTTTATCTATATCTTAAAAAGATTACAGACGCATAGGGTAAAAAAGAAACTACAGTAGTGACCTCTATTTTAAAGGGAAGAACTAAAATTGACTTAATTTACGGTTAATTTTGCAAGAAAATATAAAGTAAATTAATGTAAAAGTTTATCAACGAAGGATATGATAATAATGTAGAGACAAAAATTTAATCAGAATTAAATATAAAGAAGGGTCCCATAATTAGTTCCATAGTTCAGATGGCGCTTTTGGTATTTTAAAGAGATACATTCTTAGAGTATATCCAGACGGTAAGCATTTTCACAATGATATCACTATGATATCAAAGTGATATCACGAATACATCACAAGAATTTTAAATGCTGTTTGCATGTGAAACGTCGGTTTTAAATGATATCGTGACATTATATGGTGATGTCACAAAGATTTCATTGTGATATCTCAGTAATATCACAAAATGATTTTATAGGAATGACCCAGTAATTTAATGACAGAAACATCAACAAGATATTACATTGATAGTATGAAAATCATTGTGTTATTATATGATAATGTCACAGAAGTTTTATCATGATATCACTATGATTCTATAAAAATATCCCCGAGATATCACACTAAAAGTGTGATCACTGCATTATCGAGCGGTGATGTCAGTAGATTTTATTGCGATATCACAATAATATCACACAACGATTATATAGCAATTTAACAGTGATATCCAGTAGTGATGCATTTGTGATGCTTGCATTCATACATTATACTAACACTTTCAATAACTTTGAAATTTATACGTATCATTATGATACCGCCATGTGATATGATACTGATACATCACTGTGTGATACCGAAGTGATATCACACTCAATCATATGTGATATGCTTATGATATCACAGTGATATCATAATTCATAATTGAAGCAATAGAATCCATTTTAGTATGTATACCTTAGCGGCAGTGAAATCAGCGCCCAAAACGTATCTGCAGTCAACGACCACCGGAACTTGACTAGAACCTTCTCGGATGCCGGCGTGACCGACTGACTGCTTGATGAACTCAATTGCAGGAAAATAAAGGCTGTTTCCAGGCGTTATCAGTAAATACTCCGATCCAGAATCTGTCTAAAAATTTACCACCAATTGAAATATGCCACCGGTCTATATTAAACAGTATGGTATAATTGTAATTGACATAAAAAATAAAGAGAACAGGTCGATATTCTCTTGAATTTTATCAATTAATCTTTTGCGTAGAATTAAAGGAAATTCAACAAAGAAACGACTCTTTCTCATGATTTTTCATTTTTATATATTATGCCTATCTATATCTTTAATATCCTGGTTTTGGCGCCAATTTTAAAATTCAAACTTTGCAATCCAGTACATCATTCTCTTATTAATAATGAAATATTTATAATGAAAAAAAAGATGATTTACCAAAATATCCATATTATAATGACCATAAATATTTATAATCAACTTTAATGACTTTATAATTTTATTCCACTTTAACCACAGTAAAGAAAGTTTACTTACGAGACGTTTCTCCACTTGAATTTTCGGCCTAACCGAGGGATAGAGGAGGAACATGATGTTGATGGCGACGCCGATGAGAATGCCGTATTCGACACCTATTATCAGGCAGAACAGGAAAGTCGCGAAAGCCGGAATCAGATCTTTTTTGCTCGATTTCCACATCAGCTTTACGACCTCGTACTCAATCATGTATATCACGGCGCAAATGATCACCGCGGCCAGCGACGCTGCAACAAAACGGGCGGTGTCAGTTAGCTTTGTTTTGTCCTCCAGGCGATCGTCGATTACGCGCCCGGCGTAGTGATTTTAACGCAGAAATGCGTCGTAAAAAAAAAAAGAAAAAAAATTAAAGTGTTACTTAGCTTGTTCTATCACGGTCGTTAATCGGCCATGCTCGATTATGACCATTTCAATGTTTATGGCTCAAATTGGTATTATGGGACAGTGTAAAACGTAATGTTTCATAAGTATATATGTGGGCTGGGTTTCCTAGAAACTGGAAACTTTTTTTCGTTCAACTTTAAAAGAATTTTTTTTCTTGTAAAATATGATATTCTTTTACTTTGATTTTAGAAATGCAAGTGGGTAATGACTGTAAATGATCTAAATGACGATATAAAGTTGTAAAAATTTTATTGGAATGATATAATTACTACGCAGTAATATTCTATTAATAGTAGGTGCGCCATCTGTAGTTTTTGAGCTTAATTTAAAAGCTATTTGAGATCACTTGCCAGTATCTAGGACATTTATACGTTGAGTGATTAACTACGGTGGCGCCAAAAAAAAAATTTTTTTTGACACTAGGTTAGTTCTATTATTTGTTAAACATATGTAATAATTAAGTTCTCGAAAAGTAAAGTTATATTAGTAAGAAATGGGGTTGACAGTCTACGTTAGCTAAGGTTATACTGTAATTGTTTAACTACTCAGATAATTACAAATGACATCCACACAGTTTTATAAAAAACAATTATTCATTATATATTTTTCTGAAGATCTTATAACTAAAGTTTAAGGGGTTGCCCCCTCTTGTTGCGCAAAAAAAACGGCCTTTTTCATGATTTTTTTTATAGAAAACTACAAATCTTTTTTAATTGATCAATTTATACGACCCTTTTCATAGAACAATAGATTGAAATCGGAGAGAAGGTCGAATGCGCTAGGCGGCAGACTAGCCGGTTGTTTACTTTAAAAAAATACAATAAAAAAAAATCAATTTTTTTCAAACTTGCAAGTAGGGGTAATCTCTTAAGGTGTTCAAAGAAAGTTTGATAGTTTACAGTGTATATACATTATATCGTTTCATTAAACATGTACATTTTATACGTAAATGTAATAATATATATGTATAATTTTTTCAATTAAATAATATCAACTGAAGACGGCACTGTCATCGGCACTAGAGATTTTACACTTTATCTTTCAGTTGAATGCAACATACAGAGATGGCGCTGAAAACGCGTGTATCTCATGAGTGTTTCCAGCGCCATATTTGCTCATTTTAATTGAAAAATGAATAGGTTTGACTTGGCATATACTTGATTGGTCATATTTCCCTAACAAAAAAGTCCATGCAAGATCTTATATAAGAATTTGATACAAGAATCGACACACGATCCTGCTTGAGATACTATTTAGGAACCCATCTCATCTATAGGAACCTACATCCAAATTTGGAACCACATTTGAACTAGTCAACGTTTTTTTTGTCTGAAGATTTATCTCGGAGATCTACATATGGCCCAAATTTGATAAAAATCGTTTATCTTGAGCAAATTTGGGCCTAGACTAAAGCCAGATTTAGACATAAGATTGAATTGATCTGGACTTAAAATTGATCAAAGCTTTACCAAATCTGGGTCCATTTTGTTTAATGGGTATGGAAGTTTCCACGTAAGGACGATTTGATCGGTTTATCATCCACATGGAAACTTGGATAGATTTAGAAATGAGTTTCTACATAAAAACCTAAATTAGTTTGCATGTAGATGTATATAAGTTCCTGTGTAAACTCTTATACAGCATCCTCTATACACTTTTTTTATATCCAAAATATTTAGACATATTAAGATATTTAGAAATATTTACCTTTTGGGATGAAATAGAAGTACGGGGTAAGTAGGGTTAATGATAACATGATGAGTAATCCAGTGTATAGACCACCCATTGGGGTCTTGACTCCACTCGCATGGTTGACCGCCGATCTGCTGAACGAACCAGTGACAGGCATTGAACTGGCACACGAGCCAAGTACGTTACAGATGCCCAGGGTAATCAATTCCTGGGTGGCGTCAACTTCGTTTCCAGCAGCAAAGGCTTTGGCGATGGCTACGTTGCCCAGTACAGCTATTACTGGGACAAGAATAATTGATGGTCCCAGTTCTGAACACATTTCAACGAAGTTCAAAGTTCGGTTGTTGATCTAAATTGAAATTATTAACTTTAGTTATTTGAAATATTTAAATGGACCCATTGAACCAAATGAACCCAGACTTGATATAGTTTCCATCATTTTCATGCCCAGATCAATTCAGTATTATGTCTAAATTTGGTTTTAGTCTAGGTCCAGATTTGCTCAAGATCAACGATTTTAAGCAAATCTGGGCCAAATGTAGGTCTTCGGGATTGATCTCTAGACAAAAGGGCCTAGACTGGTTCAAATATGGCCCCAGATTTGGATACATTATGGACCTCCAGGCTTGGTTCAATGGGATGTAATTTTGCTTGCAGATGGTAGCACCATTAGTTACTTCTAATTAATTATACCTGAGTCGAAAAAGGCGGTGGTCCGAAACTAGGAAGACCCGATCTAACTGGTCCAGTAAGAACTAAAGGAGAACCGAATTCGGCAGACTGCATTTTGTAGGCAATCATAGAGCAAACGATCACGATGATCGCATTGCGGGCAGTTGAAATCAGCCAAAGAACCTTTTTAAACACTCTCTGACGCTCGGTGAGTTTTTGACCAGCGGGGTGTAATTTAATATCTTTCATTTTCTAAAATATAATAAAAAAATATACTAAATAAGCCAAACAGAGACAAAGTAATATCGTTTTCAATATGAAGCAATTTTCCTGATTAAAAATTTACCTAGGATGCTGTATGGGAATTCGATAAAGAAATCTACGTAAGGAAACTATCTGGGTTCTCTTATGGTCGACGCTTAGATCAAATTGTATCTTTACGGGAACCTACATAGAATTCAGTATGATATGGGTTCCTACGTAAAATCCCGAATAAGTTTGTATACAGGTTGTGATTAATTCCTATATAAGATCTTACGTGATGTAGTTCTTAGGAAGAATCACAAAAGGGCTTCTATGTAGGTTCCAGTGTCGAATTCATACATTAGATCCCATATGAATTATTTGTTAAGGCACAAATAAAACCTCAGACCACTAAGAAACTTATCTAAGTTTCCACATAGATCTAGAGCTTCTGTATAATATAAATTTGAACAGATATTTATATAGTTTTTATATAATACAGTACAATCCCGCCTAGTCAATCTACGCCTAGCTAACGATCCGCTTAGGAAACCATTCATCTAGCTAATTCCATTCAGTTTCATTCATCTACCTGACACTTTTTTTATGATCTCTTATCACCGTTTTAATATACATAACCTAACTTTACGTTGCGCAAAATCGAACTATTGTTCTGATTCCCCAACGCATTATCACGCATATGGAACGCATAGAGTAGTGAGCCTAAGCCACTTCTCCTCTTTTTGTTAGCTCGGCGAACGATATCATCTCCGTTAGCTTGGCGAGATTCTACTGTATTTCAGTTCCTTACTCGAAGTAAGAGAAGTATGACGATGCAAGTGAAACTCATAGCAGCATCCCAAGCACTCGTGTCGCCGATGTTTTGAAAGACTTTGATCAAGGTGTCCATGAATCCCGAAGACTTAATCTTCAAACCCAAAAGACCCTTCAGTTGCGACACGACAATAATAACAGATGTCGCTGAAGTAAAACCGACCGTCACCGGGATGGATATGAAGTCCACGAGGATGCCTGAAAATATTAATAATTGTAGACGGTGCTCCATGCTATTCAAGAGGAAGACGTTTTGAAAAATTGCTGAAGATTCCTGCAGAACCGACATTCCAGTGTTTTCCATGGAATAATATAATTACTAAAATTGCCATTAAAAATAAAGAGAAGAGGTCAATTTTCTTTCAAATTTTTTTTAGTTAGATGTGAACAATTTAAGTTTCGGTACAATGCAGACATTGGAAGTAACGTCGTTACAAGTAACGCGTTACTCAAAAACGTTACATGTTTTAAGTAACGGTAACGATGGCGTTATTTTTTTTTCCTCCAGGGTAACGGTAACTTAACGGCGTTATTTTTTTAAATAACGGTAAAGAACAGTAGTTTTTCCGTTACCGTTACTTTTTTGTTTCTATCCAAAAACATATTTTTACAGAAATAAACACATAACAATAATTATTAAAATTCTAACAATACTGACTACAAGCTTTAATTATTGCGACGTACCGCGAAATATTTAAAACTAGAACTTAAACTTTGTATCAAAATATAATAATTATATAATACTTATATAAATTGTTTTCTGTATATATTTTTTTGGCAGAGAAGTAAAAAACTCTTTTTTATTTCGGATTAAACGTGATATTTACTTTATTATATGATTCATTGTATGATATAAAATGAAATGCATGTTAAAAAAGTTATATGTGTACAAGATACATATATAATTTCTTTTTACATAAATCATGTTACATTTTTTGGCGCCAAGTAACGGTAACGATAACGAGTTACTTTTTGAAGAAAGTAACTTAACGGTAACGCGTTACATTTTTTGACGCCAAGTAACGGTAACGGTAACGAGTTACTTTCTGAAGAAAGTAACTTAACGGTAACGCGTTACATTTAAAATGGTAACTTCCGATCTCTGGTACAAAGTTTTGTAGCAAAACCTTTCCATTTGTTTTCACCATGGTTAAATTAACCTAAGTAAGATAGATAAAAAAAACGAGAAAGTTTTTTTCCCGTAAAATGGTGTCTACAAAGTGATTCTTTAGCATGTAACCAGTGGAAATTCAACGAATAATCGACTTGTTCTCACTATTTTCTATTTCTATATACACTGAGAAAAATATTTCATAAAAACTACAATCTTTTGTTATAAACTGAGGACATAAGTGTAAAATTCCAAATTATTGAATGTAAAAATGTTATTGAATGGTATCTTCTATTTTGTTAAAGGCAAGCAGCAGTGAATAAAATTACAATCAATGGTTGTAAAATTTAGAAATATAAATTTATATGTACATACTTTATAGCATGAATGTCTTCGAGAATGTTCTCTTTATGCTTGAATGTCTTCGAGATTCAGTTATCTCCGATTGTAGTTTTTCTGAATTGCTAGCAGGTGAGCTTGAGTAAAATGAAAAGGAGTCGTTTTATACAAATGGCACAGTATATAGGTGTTACAACGATGGAAGTGACGAAGGAACGAGTATACCAAGTCAAGCAACTCAGGAGTGGATCACTAACTGGATGGGTGACTGTAAAATAAAGTAGTCAATCAAATTTAAACAATTAAAGATAACACAAAAACGGTACAAGTGAATAGAGTCATTTGAATTTTATCAATTTTTTCATCCTCAAATAATTTCTACAATCTTAGATTGTAATTTATAAAAATGATGCGATAAATCCTCAGTTTACAAGAAAAAATTGTAGTTTTACGCGCCTTTTTTCACAAAAATTACCAAAATTTTTCTCTCAGTGTAGTCAGCACAAACGTCACCCGCTGTTCGCAGGCACCCGCGATTAACCGTCAAAAAAACTTTCTCGACATTTCGATACTCGTAAAACGCTGGAATTTTAACGGTTGCTAATACTCGGTTTAATATTACGTGTTCAAAAAAAAAACAAAAAAAAAAAAACAAAAAAAAAATAAACAAAATAAAATACATAATTTTAATTCAATCGCAAACAGAAGTTAATATTATTTTTGAAGTATTTTAGATTGCAAAATTATAAAATATTTTGAACTATTTATATTTTTAATAATATTTCCCAATTATATTATTTATTTATTGTACTGATCAAAATTTGACGTTTCGAACATTTAATTTGTTGTCCCTTTTCAAAAATCTATAAAATCAGTAATAATAATTACATTAATTAAGTTAATAATATTAGGTTTTGAATTCAAACACATGGTATGTACACTTTTATATGAAAATAGTCTTAATATTTAAATGATCAGAAGTACAGAAATAAATTTAATAGAATTTATGACAAAATTATTGATACAACACCTTATTTTGTATTTAACAATCAAGTTTGCCATTTTTTTGTTTCACATACTTGTTGAGTTCAGACAGAGTTCAGACAGCCAAGTTATTGTTGTTGTTGTTGTTGTTGTTGTTGTTTTAAAAATATTAAATTAATCTTTAACCGTTTGATGAGCCATCGTCGCGAAGTGTCTATAAAAACGGTCAAGCTTAGTTGTGTTAGTGTGACCAATCAGAGGGGGCGATTTTTCTTTGTCTTTATTTCTGACACGAGCAGACAATGCCTTAGGCGGGTCATAGCACTGCCGTATCGACGCATGCTATAAAGGGGTCTGAAAGTTAACCTCAAAAAATAAATGTAAATAAAAGTTACTGCAGTGCGATTACAAATGATCATGAGCGAAAAACAAATTGATTTACGAAATGCTGAGATAAATTAGCATGGCAAGTGATCAGGTTCGACGATAAATTCGACAAAAATTGACAGCGAGGAATTGATACAAACGAGCAGAAAATCTCGACGTAATGTAAGGTTTGCGGAAAGTGATGAAAAAGAAAAGGTTTGCGTTGATCATGACTGAATAAAACTTTCTGATTAGATTTCCTATTTTTGTTTTTTCGTACTATAAATGTTATGAAAATTAACTAGATTTGCTAAATTGTTATAAATTCTATTTTTATATTTTATGTAATTATATTTTATATTTTATGTAAACTACGTGATAATTGAATAATAAATTATAAACAGTTTTTATAATTTAAAAAATAAAATGATAAACAAAAATTTACCTTCCAATTAATTGCCATTTACAATAAAACAACTTTTATTAAAGTCGACCTAACCTCGACTTGACAAAGCGACACAGAGCGCAACATACGGCCCTGCGTAAACCCCCACCACCAACACATGTACACGAACATTTGTGTTAGTAAGCCACATCCCCAAAAACCGTAGGCTCATCAAACGGTTAATACAGCCAATGCACTCCGGAGATAGAGGAGTTTGCCTGTTATGAATAAAATGGATTTCCTTTCTTAGTTTTTAGTTACAAATGAATGAGCAACCAAACATATTCAGGTATATATCAATACCGCAGACGAAGAAAAGGACTCTTCAAATTTTTGTGCACTGCAATTGTCTATTTAAAAATACATGTAACATTTTGCGATGGCATAGTCTTCGATCAAATTTTGAGAAGTCCTTTTCTTCGTCTGAGGTATCGATATATTATTATGATAAGATTTTATAGATTTTTTAAAAGGGACATAAAATTTATTATTCGAAATGTCGAATTTTAAACAATTTAATTGTATAATCAAATATCAATAATAATTGTTTCGTATAAGACTTGTAACAGTTTTTTCAACAAATATACAACTGTATAGAATCACTTCAAATTATTACTCACAGACTTGTTCAAACTTCTTCAGACACTGTTAAATATTTTCCTAGAATCATTTTCGGGAAGAATTATTCTCGTAAATTTATGCCAACAGCTATAATTGGGCATAAAAAGTGTACTAACAAAACTTTCTTCAAATAAAAGGTAACTTCTAGCAAACACCCGTTATATTTTCGCATCATACTTTCTTCAAAGGCGTTATCTTAAAATGAAAGAGCACGGAGCGCAAAATGAAAGTAGATCCAATTTCCCTGCACTTCCAAACAACGCAACTTGCGTCAGCGATAAACCTAAACCTACCCGACTCTGCGAAAATCGCAACAAAACTTGTCATGAAAATGTTTAAATCGAAACTTCAATGGGATGTTTAGCTTAATCCGTCGGTGGACGCAAAAGTTGACACTCCTGGTACAAGTTTCTGATTTGAGAAAAGTTACCGTTCTGGAAAACGGCGACGCCTATGTTAGTCCCAATCATCTAGATGTGATAACTTAGACTATGATAACTATTCGGCGGCTCGCCGCTTGGTAAAACAACGTTGCATTATAGGTCGAAGAAGGCGACTTCACTACTTGCCTTTGTCTTGGTCGAAACTTCGGTCAATTCGATTTACAATCCATTAGGGTCGGCCGTTGAATTTGTCGGGTAACGAAACTCACTCAGTACCATTCCTCCTCGAAAGTGAAGTTACTGTTAATCGTCCGTCATTCAAGAACTGGTTTTGCAATGCAGATACCAGATTAATGCGATTGGGAATAACTTGAGCAGCTTCCGGTATATCTCCGATAACTCGATCGAGTGCCTCAATCACTGAGTTTTCATGGTTAGGATTTTTATAGATAAAGAGTATTAAATCGTTCGTTCAAAAAGAGGAAAACTCTATCTTTGTTACGTGCTCGAAGACCGAGTTTTTGTTACTCCAGTATAAGTTTGAGCAATTTTAATCTTTGAGGGTAGCAAGGGGTTGATTCGAAGAATGTTCTAACTTTTTGAATAGGAAAGACCACGAGGAATCACAAACTCCCATTGAAATTACATCCGAATTTCCAGAAATTCTATTCAAATAGTTCAATCATACGCTTCAATAATTTGATTATTTAATTGGCAATCTAGATTTCATAATATACACTCACAAAGAAGATACATCAGCTGAAAGAAAAATTAACGTCTCGCCAAAGAAAACTTTTTTGGACTAAGATATCAAACTAAATTGAAACTAATTCATCTTAATTACAGAAATTAAATATGTTCACTGAACATCTTTTTCTTGAGTGTAGTTGTAAATGAAATCAATACATTATCATAGTTGAATTTTAATTAAATATTTAATTAGGGATGTTGATTTGTTGTGATTTGAGGTTATTTGACAAATTATTGAATAACTGTATTTTTGCAACAGCACAAATTTTACCAAATGATGAAGCATAAAATTCAAATCGAATTCAAAATTATGTAGTAAAGTACAGAAGCCTACATAAAACCATTCAGAAAATTACAAGAAATTATATGGAATATATAGGTTTTACAAAAGACCATCTGAAATTACATGAATCAAAATATTATCACACTGTGGTATAAATTTAATTAAGTTGCGCGAATTTGCCGAAAAACAAATCTTCAAAGAACTCGAAAGTAGGATCTTTGAAAAATTTTATTATTTGAAATATTTCTAATTTAAAACTCCATTCAAACAATTTCAGTTTTTTGGCATTCAAGACAAAATAACTCTGATGTTTTGAGACCTGAAATTATTACTTAATATTATTACCATTAATAAATTCAGGCAAAATCAAATAATAATAGCAGCAACAACAACGATTAAAAAATGGCGACGGCACAGCAACAATGTCTGGTTGGTTCAAATTAAAGCCAGTATTATTTTTCTTATGCTGAGTTAAATCCCGGCACGCACATGGATTATCAGCACGTAGAGAGCAGAGAAGTGAGAAGGACGGCAGTAGGAACAAAGAAAGGGAGAGAGAAGGATATGGAAAACGAGAACACAATGTACAGGCTAGTGCGAATCCTAATGCTCGATCGGTGGAAAAAGTTCAAACTCGACAAATCGATTACTGGCCGGGGTTTTCATCGTTCGGATATTCTCATTTTCCGAAGATGCTTTGTTACTATGACACATCCATCATCAACTGCATTCGACGATTCGTCGATTAACGTTTTGCCGGCAAAGATATAACTCTCTAGAGAAAGGAGAATTCAATTTAAACGTTAAATCAAAAACGAATTATTTTACAAGTATTCAGTAGAATAAGACTAAATCAATGACGAAGTCGCGAAAAACATCATTTAATGTAACGATTATTTAATATACTGTTGATTTGATACTAAAGTTGAATGAAAGTGAGAACGATATTTATCTTAACATTAACGTCATTTCAAACTTGCAATATCATTTTAACAGTTATCTGCTAAAGACGGTTAATTAAGGCGATTACTCTTCTTATCTACAAAGTAGCCATTGTTTTGTACCTTTTATTTCACACATTTAGTTCGAGAAACATCCCTTAATGGGATTTTTCAAGCCTTTGTTAAATTAGTACATTCTTGAATAATGCTCTTAACTTTAGAATTTATTTTTAAATAAACATAATTTCGCAGTTTTCTCATTTTAAAAGAACGTTATTTACTGCATTAATATCTACATTTTTACTTTGTGCAAATGGATTACCTTTAGGCGTTCACTAGGTGGAGCAAAAATACCTAATATTATTAAGTTTAAGATATATTATAAAATTTCAATTTGTATTACTAGATCCATTGTTAATTAATTGTGTTATTATTTAAGAAGTGACAATTTAATCATTTTTATTTTTCATTTTATTAATGTTCGATTGTATAGTCATCAATTAAAATTTTAATTTATACTTCAATTCATATTAAAATTTCAAATATTATGTATAATAAATTTTGAAATTATTAAAGTGATGAACAGTCTAAAAAAAATAAATAAATTAATACAATTTTAAGACATTGAATAATTTTACCATATTTTGAAAAGACGCTTACTTGACTCTAGACGTGAAAATTCTCTTTAATTATCAGACAACGTTTGTGTAAATATTGTCTGACTACACTATTACTATAAATTGCGTAAATTGAAATAAATGTCAGAAGAATAAAGAATAAGCAATTTTCCATGTCGACGGAAATTTTTATAATATAACTGTGTTGTTTTAATGAAACGATAACGGCCAAAAGGATGGCGCGCGGCGAATTTCCACTGTCTGACCGCGTGCATTCCGAATGCCCGGGCTTTTATCGCGCATGAAAGTACAACTGCGTTGGTTAAACTGGATCGTCTAGCTACATAAATAATTATACACCAGAGCGCCAAACAAACAATGAATTTTGATTCAACATGCAGTAAAGCTATGAAGCTGTGAATAATTATCGATTGGTTGATACCCGCGTTGAAGTCACAACTCAGAATTTACGTGACATTCGTATCTCAGAATTATGCAGTGCGAATCTAAGATTCTCATTATATAACGCAAAATACCAGATTGTGGACCGATTTCTTTGCGACTTTATACTTCGATCAGCAGTTTTTGCTATGTGAATGCACGAGAACTGATATCGAGCCATTATCGATGAGTTTTGTAACCGCAAAAAGACATTCGTCGCCTACACTCTGGGGTCGATATAGAATGCAACGCTTGCGCAGAATCGCAAGCCAGGGCACCGTTGTACGACGTTCATCCTTTCGCGGTATAATGGCCAGTGTCCGGTGCAATGTCCACAGGTGCGTTAATCGTCTATCCTACTCCGTGACCCCGACCATTGGCTATAAAACATGCTCAGCAAAGACCCAAACAACTTTTGTTTGAGACACAGGCTGGCTTCTTCTTTACCTAAGGACAAATCAGCTTCCGACTTTGTCGATCTCAACGGTTAATGTGGCGATGCGAAAGTTTCTATACATTTTACGCCACAATGCACAACTTCCGCGACCACATAACAAAATATTAAATTATTTCTTATTTTTCACACAAAGAATAATCATGTTACATGAATTAATATACTTCTACGTTGCACTTTCCATCAAATTTTCAACCACACTACATTACACGAACGATAAAACAAGAGCCTTTTCCAAGAGCATCCTGGAACATCATTTTCCCGTCGTGTCTGCGATGAATCTCTGAAAGACTCGCTTAATTAATTAATTAATTACCGTCGGGGCGTAACGACCGAGCGTAACGAACAAAAACAATTGCTTCATGAATCAATTGTAACGATAACGGTAACGACAAGCGACAGCTGTTTGTTTAAAACATTTATATCGCGGATTCAAATTTAATTAAATGTACGACTAGTCATTTTGATAATTGCCAGTGTTTAATCTAAGCCGTTGCTCACGGCGATATCTTCCTGGTTGACATCTATAATTAACTCCCGGCGATGTGCCTGTGCATTTGCCACGAATAAAGAAAAAAGCCAGCCCGTTGAAATCCTCGACGCTCAACAGATCGTTAGGATTTTTTCGGAAATGCCCAAACTCAACAAATCGTTACAATTTTCTCAAATTTGCACAAACTCGAGTGGCCGATAGCGGACGCGAGCGTTACTTAACCGTTTTCTGCGCCAAGAGTTAAATTACTTTAATTCTAAATGAAAAGCTAACACAAAGGTACGTCTCGGATTTATTTCCACGGCGCCTGCAGAGTGCTGTCTGCGAGTATGTTCGGGCAATGAATTACCTTTTGTTTGTACACGTAGAGTCACCACGCGTGAAATAACGAAACGGAAGCCAAAACGCGTAGGCTGCTGAAACCTACTCCGACAAATGTTATTAGAAGACAAAAGTGTCGTTTCAATTATACTATCATTATGTACGACGTTGCCATAAAAATCGTTCTGCCAGGGCAACGCGAACGTGCAACGAATGCGTGCAATTGCAACACGCGCAGACGCACGTTCGCATTAATTATCCCAGGATGAACAGCTATTAGATCCAATGCATAATTTCAGACCAACATTTTTGCTTGTTTAAATATTTCTTAGCTTTTCATTGTATGCTATAATACTTCGAAATAATAAATAATATTAAGCGAAAAAACTTGAAAAAATGTCGTACAATACAATATGGTATTTTTAACATGCTTTGACATTGTTTTGTACTAATATTCACAAATCTTTAGGAATGTTGTTGTGTATTTTGACACCAGTAATGCTAGGCAAACTGGATGACAGATTGTTATGATGAACGATGTTACATACTTGACAAAATATCGTAAGAATTTTTAATTCAGCTAAAGAATTAACAAGTTTTCTGTCAAAAGATAATTCATTTTTATTTTGAAACAACCATTTAATGGAATGTGTCACATCTTGAGGTAAAACTTCTCAACTCGAAAGTGGTATCGTATTCATCGTACCTCTTTGTTTATCAACTAAAATGACGTACGTTTATCTTCTTTATACGGTAGAGGTAGAGAAAGATTGACACGCTTCCAGATCAACTCAAACAAAATACTTAACTGAATTTCTTGATCAATTCAGATTTTACTTTCTAACTTAGTAGTCGTGTTCTGAATGTGATCACAACGAAATTAATTATTTATAAAATATTAAAAATGAATGTGATTTTTACCTGAACATTTTATCTGAAGCAAAAATCTGACCGCACAGATCACAACATCATCCGTTTGCATTAAAGAATCAACGCTACATGTCAAAAATCGTGTCAATGTCATTCCATCATATTACCATGTTCCTGTCGAAAGGCTACCACATGAAACGAATCGTGCTGCAAAAAGTCAATTCAATTATTTCGTCCGACGGCAATATTGCGTTTGCAAGCGAGCGCGGTTTTATATCCAAAAATAGAGCAGGATAAAATCGCAGATAATAACAATGCATCTTTCATTGTTAGTCGATATTTCATTTAATAGAGTCATAATTTTCTTCGCATTTTCGCCGCACCGAGCACGTCTACAACGGCTGCTTTCGTGCGCTGCCACGTAACTGAACCACGTTATGCGAAGTGCTAAAATATTTTATCTATTTATCATGCGAATTCACTATAAATTTGTCTGTTTTCACCGGCGTTTGAGATTTAATGAAGTACTGAAATGTTGCAATTTTGTATCTTACTCCACCAAGAAAACCATATTGTAAAGAATATCTAATGTATCTTGTTAACCCAACGGAATCATTTTATAACCGAAGTTAATAAAATATTCTTAAAAATTGTTTAAGGAAAAAAAATATTTCTTACTATACTCACAAATACAATACGAGAGACATATGCATCTCGTAGTGTAACTCATAATCCATCTCTACAAACGACGCAGTAGGTTCAGTCTACCTGAGTTGTAGGTGGCACTTTCCACAATACAGACCCCGTTCTTGAATCATGCAGTGAATTGTAAAAAAATTTTTGAATTATAATTTGTGTTCTATTACAGTATAATTACAATATGAAGTCAATGCAACATACATAATACAAAATATTTTCTCAATGTATATTGTATTATTTTGAAACAATGACCAAGATGAGCGTAGTGTTAAATAAAAAAACAATATATCAAGAAAGTGAAGGAAGGGAGAAAGCACTTCCAAACGATATCCCGTGGAGAGGCGAATTAAGTTTCTTAAAAAATGAAACTTACGCAAACTTGTTCTTGCTTTTTTAGTTCACCCAATGAGAAGTATCCCTTTGAAGTTTTAAAAAGGGGATTACGTACGAGATGAACAAAAACAACGGGAGAAAAGCTTGAAGAGGAAACGCAGTGGTAGCAACGCCAGGGCTGAAAGCAACAGGCATTCAATCAATAACAGGCCGTATCCCAGGGTACAACTTTCCTAACTTCGATCAAACGGGACGCAAAGGTCTCCCATTACTGTAATCTTTACCGACTAATATTGTTCGCCAAATTATGCTTAATGGTTAATGTAATCGGCTTTCCAGCTTTTCTTTCGTTAGTTACCCTAATTGAACGAATAAAATTAAAAATTGCACAAAAAAAAAGAAAAGGTTAAGAGTCTGTAATTCAACAATTTAATCAAGCGTATTATTGCTTAAAATTTATGATTAGTAAATTTTAACAGGCTTTAGAACGCGCGATAGATATTTTGCACAATTATTTAAGAGGGAGTAATTTAACATTTTCTTCTCAAAGACCAACTTGTTGCAAGTGATCTTGAAAGCACATATTTATATGGGGTTTAATTAACCTCATATAATGAATTTCAAAGCTATGACATGATTGTGTAAGTGACATTTGTGTTTTTTTTTTAAAGTAGATTAGTCGCTAATAGTCATTTAATTGCACTCAAATAAATAATCAATAAATTTCAATGTTCAATAACTAATTCAATAAACAATCAAATACTTATACAGTTATAATAAAAATAATATATAAATATCTGAATAATCAGATATGTATACAAGTTATCTGGATTAATCTTTTGATTATCTGTTTCTCTTAGTGTGCTTTATGTGGTTTGGTGCAAACATTGTATATCCACGTAATCCCTATGATGTCATAACATTTTGTGCATCTATATCTACTTGAATTACAATTTTCATTTTTCTAAGAGTAGAAACGATTTAGAAACTTTTTTCAAGCGTAATCTTTTCATCTTTAATTTGCAATTAAAGTCGAATTTCTTATTGAGTCTTTTGGCAACGAACTATTATTTCTCATTTGCGAAAGAAATTCGGCAATACTTATTCTGGCACCGCAAATGAGATTTTGAATTTGAATAATTACCTTTTTTCCAGGATCAACGTCAAGATAGGTGCGAAAGTTATCAGTCTTACCTGAAAAAAAGAAATAAAAAAAATGAGTTTGGTTGCTTTGGTGAACAATGTTCGAAGATAAGGTTGAGCTCTGCAGTGAGATAAAAATAAAATATAGCGACTTAAAGTAGCGTGAGAAAAAGGTCCGATAAGGCAGCTTGTATTTAAGTAAATGGACGCGTATGCCACATTGCGGCATATTAGAAAAGCTCCGTTAAATCAACTTGGAACTGTTACCGATGGGTGAACAAACCCGCGAAAGGAAACTGCTTTACCGGTATGTCATGGTATCATCGAAGAACTTCGACATAAAATACTCATATTGAATTGTAGATGGCTCTCGCTCTTCGAGTTCGCAGCAAATGAATAATGTATTTGTAAATAAACGCATGAGGGTAAAGGTATACAAAAATGTACTAGCTGACGATATATTTAAATTATAAATTATGTAATGTTCCATTTCCGGATCGATTTACATCTGGATAAATGTATATTTATAAGAGAAAGTTGGTCGATTTTTCATCACGAAAACACATTTTAGTAAAAATTGCGCGATTTAACAACCGACACATCCGTTTTAACTCTTATATCTTCGAAAATAAAAGTTTGCGATAATGGTTCATAAATATTTAGCGTTAATATTTTTACTCCAATTATTATCGATAAGTAGGTGGTCAAAATTCAATCGTCTTGAAGCGGACTTAAACCTCTCCGCACTTATTAATATCAATCACATCGTTTGCTATTGATTTTCTCGTCCAACGAACCATAATCAACATGCCGTATAATGATCGGAATTATTTCAGCTATCACGGATACCTCTTTTTCTTAATCAGTTTTCAATCACTAAATAAGATGGTTGAATAAAAATTTATCTGCGACAAAAGAAGGAAAAAGTCACAAATGAAGCGGGTAAGCAAAATCAATCATTTGACTAGGGTACAAACGCACGCAGTAAACGCGGTTCAATTTTGTGGACGTAGCGATAAAAGCCCCAACCGTACGTTCGCCGTAAATCTTGGCCAAAAACAAGCTCTTTTCCACCATATCATTGCGATTCGGTGACAAAAAGCGCGTGAAATTATAGGTTCGTTCATTCGACTATCGGCGCGGTTTTATTGTGTACTTTTGATAGCGGATCGTTTCGTCTGATGTAAATGCGTTTATACTACTTGTACACGGAAAGAAAGGGAAACAAGCGATATTGGAAATCGATGGGAAAAAACATAAAATTGTAGCATGTGGCAAAATTGTATACTAGTTTGAAAAAGGTAAACGAGGTTGCATAATACCCTTTTTTGACTGAAAAATGTATAAAAAAAGGAAATAAATGATAAAAAAAAAATTAAAAAGAAAGCAATATTTAACTTTATATCACTGTAAGATTTCGTACAGAAATAAAGTTCTTACAACACGTGCACAAAAAACGTTTTTTAGGTCTGTAAACCCGACGTAAAGTTATTTATTTATGTCATAGAACAAAAATGAAGTCCTAGCACAGAACAATAGGACAAAAATGAAAACAATCGTCATCCAGTTCGAAGCGCCAACACCATGATAAAGCTAATCTATGTCGGCTTCCCAGTCCCAAAAACAACGTTTCATTTGCATTTGCTATAAAAAGTATAGTATGTACCATGGACAGGGAGTTGACAATTTCTACTAGGACGTATTTTAGCACTTGCATGAAATCGTCATCTTTCCGTTCTTGATACATAATATCCTGAGTAAAAAAAAAACTATTCTTACACAAGGCAGTTGTATCGAGGTACATTAACTTTGTGCATTGACAAAAATACCTGCTTAATTGAATTCTAATATACTTAAATCGAACTTAGCCTTTAGAGAAGCCCAATTTTAATTTCAATAAATAATTGACTACAAATCTTTCTTTTTAGTGAGTTAATCTTTGAAATACCACGGAAATATTGATATTCTTAAAATAAAAAAAAAAAAAAAAAAAAAAAAAATAGTTGATATGAATCCCTTTATATTATGAAGAAATTGGTCAAACTAAACTTAATCAGATTCAAAACACAATTTTTAAAAGCACTAGTGTTTTTTCTAAGTCAATCCCGCAAGTAAAAGTTATTGCCTGGCTCATCTGACAAATGCCTGGATCGTAATCGCGAGCCAATTACGTGGCAAATGCTAAATGTTGTCAGATTTCAGTAGTTTAGAATTGGTACGGCATACGTCTGGCATGCGTCTGGCTTGCAATTACGATCCAGACTTTCACCAGATTTATACCAGACCAGTTGGTAATATTTTTTTCTGTGCGAGTTTTCAGAATGTGAGTACAATGAACAACATCGTAATCCGATTCATTTAATTTTTTTATATTTTGGTAAACATTATTTAAATTATAATTAATACATTTTCCATATTAATCAAATAGAACTGTACGTATACTATATGTATACACACATATATTACACTTATAAAAAATATGGTGTCTTATCAGGCTTAAAATTATATTGCAAACACGATTAAAACGAAAACAAGTTCAAATTAATTTTCCATTGATAGCACTGCGGCAGAAATTACAATTTAATAGTGATATTAAAGTAAAAGTTATGTTCGCGAGACAATTATATTAAAATTTACACAACTAATGATTGGTTAATATGACTTCAAGCAACGTTAGAAATCATTTACTCATACAATGAGAAATTTTGTGAGACAAAATAGCTAAAGTAACATAACTCATAAGAAGAAATAAAGTTCTACTGAAAACATTGCTGTCATTTATTTACATTACGTGTTTATATGTTTTTACCTTTACATTATGAACTCAGCACGACTACTTGTTTTTGCCTGACATAAATTTTTCGCCACGCATTTTTCTTCGTGCATTTCCAACGATTAATGTTATTAAATTTTTCATCATCTTATTTTATTCAATTTTTTATCACATTTAACACGCCAATAAATTACATTAAGACGCTTACACCTATTATCTTGTAAAAAAAATTTCCACTGAATGCCGTTGTAACATTTTATAATATAATATTTTATATATTATATATTATTTATAATATTTTATATTTTATTTTTATTATATTTATATATATTTTTTTTAATTTTATTTCTAACTGTAATTTTTATTTTAACAATAAATATCGGTTTACAAAAACTGAAATGTTGAGGAATCGAACTCACCAACTAATGAATCACAACATCATACCCTAACCATTAAGCTATTGTAAGCTATGATCAGAATGTTAATATTTTTTAGCAACTGGGAAATATTTATTAGTATATTGACATTATACGGTCAGTATATTGACAATACATTCCTAACTGCAAACATATATTTCAGTTTTCAAAACATAGTTAGAGTATCGTCAATATACTGATACTTTGTTAATATCATGATAATATATTGTCACTGTATTGACAATGTAATGATAGTATATTAATAATATAGTATTCATATTAATATACTAATAATATACTATTAATAGATTAATACTATAATGAAAATGTATTTTTAGTATATTTTCGAAAAATGATACATTGTTAATGTATTAACAATATATTTCTCGTTTTGCTAGGGATATTTTTGAAGCATTATCATTTCAAATGCGGAATAAATGTAAATTAATTTCAGGCACTCATTTAAAACGTTAGAATCCTGCGTGTAAAAATGTTAAATATAGATGTGAACATCTAATATTTTTTCTAATTCTTTACTAATTCTTTTTAATTGATCACATATGACCACGAATTGAGAGCAAACACGAATCAACTCTCACATATAAATAGAAGATATATGTTTAAATAGAAGTTGTTTTGTTTTTGCTCTCAGCTCATCATATTACATAATTGAAGAAGGTTAGGTTGAGCATGCCCTTTTTATGGAAATGTCTTACAACTACGTGAGGATGTCGGCTTTTACGATTTATATACTTCACAAATTATTTAAATATATTACGTACGTAAATCGACGATTGTGCATAAAATTGATTAATAAATTACTGTAATGATAATTCAATTGAATTATAATAGCGATTTAAAAGATACAAAATGATTCCAGAAAAATAATTTAGTACAAAAAAATATAAAAGAAATATAACAAAAAGTAAACTATTTTTTGTTGATTATTAATATCCTATTATTTACAATAAATACAATAAAAATATTTGATATTTTTATTGTATTTTAAAAAGAAATTATTTTTACATATAGTCGCATATTCTTAATCCTGATAGGAAAATTCCGGGATATTGTCCTTCGTTTGAATGTATCTTTCTTCTTCGGGCACACATACACGTTTCGAATACAACGCTTCGAAGAAGCGTTGTATTCCTCCAGATGGCCTTATGCCGTAACTCTTCAGCAAAAATACACCCTTTTAAATTTTCTTTAAACAAACACCTCATTATAAGTTTTTAGTCTGCATTAACCGGAAACAATATAATACTCTCGGTTATTCGGGCCGTGGATTGTGTATTAATAAAGAGACATCAACATAAAATGCAAAGCACATTTCGCGCGATAAAGTGCGTTTAGCGAGGCGCCTTACTGTGATAAACTTTTTATCGCTTGCGCGATAATTTTGTCCGATCCTTTTTCATCGCGATACAATTTATGAGATGAGTTAATTAATCAGCGAATTGCCAACCGAGTTGCTTTTTCGCAAACGGCACAGTCAGTCAATGAGACGCCCCGCGTCACTTATTCTTTCCAACAAACGTCGCATTTATCGCGCGCAACGCCACTACTCGTGAAAACACTTTACATCCCTATTAAAGCGTTAACTATTACGCCAGAGTTGCAAAACATTGTCGGCTGCTTGCGCTGTATATTTCAGACTCCGTTGAGTCTCTTTAAAACTCGCATCTGTGAATAATAACGCGAAAGGTGAATTAGATTAAACGAAAGTGGAAGATGCGTGGGGGGTTAGATGAGTGAAGATTTAATTAAATGAGGGAAAAAAACAAAACAAACGGAAGAGGGGCTGAGTTGTCTTTTTCTCATCATTGCAAAAGTAAAATTATCAAATTGTTACATGTCGGCGTGCAAAAGTCTAAATATTTGTGTTTATGTATGAAATTATAAAGTTACGAAGACCTAAAAGACGTGTTTTCAAAGTAAAAACGAAATTCCTTGAGAGCGAAAGTAGTTGTCACAAAAAGAAATTAAAAATGTGCGTTTGCCCAAGGTTTATTATTATATTTTTGCCCCGCTTTATTACAAATTTTTTTATTCTTTTATTTTTTGTCTGCCGAATATAAATCGTGATGTGTTTTACGGAACAGCTTCTTTGTCGTTATTTTTATTTTATGAAAAATAAAGACAGTAGAGAAAAGCATAATTGTACCACATGACAGAGAGGAAATATGCTAAAAGCATAAAACCTCTGGCTTTGTTTTACTTTCGTTTTATAGGAGAGCGGATTTTGAAGATCTTTCAATGACGTATGTGATTGTAGTACATAATTTTTCAGGAAATGAACTCTTTTATCTTTTTATTGTAACATTAGTCAAACATTTAATTAGTCTTCGAAGAATTTGTTTTATTGTATAAAAGCGTTCTAATTTGAAATCTACAGCGTTCTAATTTGATCTACTGAAATTCATGATTTTTATATATTCTTATTAGTTGACTCGTGAAAATTTTATTAATATTACACTTAGACAATCAAAATGAATACTAGTAATACTGATTTGATCCCTGTATTGTATCATGCAACATAATACTTTTAACAAAGACAAACCATAATTTTTTTTACGCAAAACACAAAAAAGCAAAGTTGTTATAGTGTTATCTATCGAAACGATCAAAATTGAACGTAGAATCACCAACCAGAGAACGTGGAAACGAGGTCGTGTCAGTATCTTGAAAACAGATTTCGGTTTGATGGTTCCTCACAAAAGTAGGTCTAATTAAATTTCATATTTACCGCATTAATTGCGTTTAAATAATGATTGACGTTGATTCAATAGCGGAGTGATATAAACAATCCTTGTCTAACAGGTTTATGCATAATTAACGCGATGGCACGATCAATTCTTTTTATCCGGCATCGTGGCTTATATTCTTGTTCACTTGTCGGCAACTTGATGATTAGCGTGTAACAGGTCGATACCAGCCACTAACTGCAATGCAGACTGAGGCCACAGACCTTTTCAATAATTCTCATAAAATCCTATGACCAAATTTAAGTTCTTTCGGTTTATTTTCTCCAATCAAATATTTACGACGTTTTATAAATGCGACTTTACAGTAGCAAACACACCCTTTCATTTTGGGAAAATTATTTGTAATATGACTGATGACTCAACGTTCGATGACAAATTACTTCATTTATTTTTAACATAAAACCTTATATTTTCAGAATTTAAAGATATTTTTTCATTCCTTTTTTCATACCTTTAAAAAAAAAAAAAAAAAAATCGTTAATTGTGCTTAACGATCGTACGATGACATGGGTAATTTTTTCCAAACATTTGAAATTTTTTTAGACATTTCTATAGTACAATGAATGAAAAACAAGTTTACGTAAAATATATTTTGATAACTTATTTTTAATATTAAAAATATATTTAAAATTCTCTCCTAAATTTCGAGAAAAAAAGCTTTCATTCACATTTTTTTCACACTGAGAGAAATACGTTTAGTTGGAACTGTCTAGACAAACAAATGTTGTCTTTTTAGTCGAGCTAACTGCATTTTTAATTCCGAAAACTACACTGTAAAAAAAACGCTGTAAAATTCCATGCCTAGGCATGGAATACAGTTGCCATGCCACAGCATGTAATATTACAGGCAGAGTGTAGTATTTCCGACTGACACGAAAAAATACATTCTGAGTG